>CAMOHE010040421.1:0-83357 GCA_946598075.1 Artocarpus hirsutus | reverse complement strand
TTAGAACAGACCAAGAACGAATTTTGGGTTAACTGTGTCTAGGTTCGATGAACCTGATAATGTCCAGATTCGATGTACTAGATATGTCTAGGTTCATTGAATCTGACATTATCTAGATTATCTGAATCATATTCGAATTACTGACATTATCTAGATTTTCTAAATCAGATTTGAATTACAGACATTATCTAGATTATCTAAGTCATATTCGAATTACAGTTTACCCTATTTACAATCTGACTCTATCTCGAAGTCAATAGATATATATATATCTGCTTTAGGGTTTTTAGCCGAATTAAGAAAAAGAAGGTGTTCTATCATTCTAAAAGGGCGAAAAACATTAAAACCCTAAAAATTAGAGAGAGTCTTTTAACGCAAAAGAGAGGGTGCTAGCACACCAATTTGTTTTTGAGAGAGTCTGTTCGTGTGGATACCTGCAGAGGACGTTGCTCTAAGTAACAACGTCTGAATCTGATTCTGATTACTAAAAGCTCGAGTTAGGGTGTCACCGGAGTGAACCCGCTCTCTCCCTTCCAGAATCTTGCCTTTTTGTCATCCTGGTAAGATTCTATGACTTTCTTATCAATCTAATTGAATTGCATGGATCCTGCGAGGGTTTTGTGGGAATTAATTTTTATTTCTGCTGCGTATTTGAATCACAAAACCCAACAAGAATGTGGTTTTTTTATTCTACGTTTCATGCGGGATATAATTACAAGTGGTATACAAGCCTTAGGAAAAAAAGATTTTTATATACATACAGTTATACATGAAGTTAGGTTAGAGTGGGTACAATTTGTAAATAGGTTTGTGCTTTTTAGATAGGTGCACGTTATAGTAGATTAACAAAGTGCTCAAAATAGCTCAAATGTAAAATGATCTTGCAAATACAATGCAATTTTTAATATACAACAATTATTATATGTAATTAGGGCCTTGATATAATGGATAACACACGAGACTAGCTATCTCATGGGAAATTGAAATTATGGGAGAATTTTTTTTTTAAAAAATACCAAATTTTCACGACGGTTTTTGACCAAAACCGTCGTGGAAGCTCCACCTTCCACGACGGTTTTGGTGAAAAACTGTCATGGAAGGTGGACCTTTCACGACAGTTTTGGTCAAAAACCGTCGTGGAAGGTCCACCTTCCACGAAGGTTTTGATCAAAAATCGTCATGGAAAGTGGAGCTTCCACAACGATTTTGGTCAAAAACCGTCATGGAAGCTCTGCCTTCCACGATGGTTTTCAGCAAAAACCATCGTGGAAAATTAGCACTCCCACCGATCTCGTGCGTCAATTATCTATTACATGACGGTAAAAAACTGTCATGAAAACTCAGTCTTATTTCACGGCAGAAGTGTCCACGACAGTTTTATAACCGTCGTGGAATCCACATTTTGTACTAGTGCAAATAACCATAGTAACAAATCACATATACAAAAATCCAGAATATAAATGACAATAAGGAAAGAGAGCGGGATTGTGAAAATGATAGCAAGCCAACAGAGGGGGGGAGTGTGTGACTGTTGAAAACTACAGCAAGCACAAAGAGGGAGAGTGTAAAAACAACAACATGCACACGACTCACACGATGAAAATGACAACATGCACAGAGGTGTCCAAAGGTAGCTTTAGTTCAAAGCATTTCAACAAAAATTGGGTCCAAAATTCACCATAGTAAGAAAATCCTAAACAAATTTCTAGAGAAAAACATGCAATAGCATATCCCAGTTTCAGATTCTTGCAACAAAATAGACAGAAATAAGGGGAAGAAACGATGAGTTAAGCGATGTGTTCCAAGTTTGACCCCGTCGATGAGCACCATGCTCCCTTGAAAGTGGCAAACAACCTCTTCAATGATCACCTAAAATTTTCGGTCGAGGGCCCTAAGCTTTACATCGCCTTAAGATAAATGACAAACAAGGACGACTTGGAGCTTTAAGAAAATAGGGAGAAACGGAAAAGCCTGAAAAGCAACGGTCAAAAACAGTGGATTTTTGAAAAAAAAATTATATATTTTAATAATAATAATAATAATAATAATAATAAGATAGTTTGGCCCCCGTAGATTTTTTTTCCTTTCATATAGTTTTTGTTTTTTTTTTTTGTAATATATATTTTTTTAATAGTAATAACATTATATGGTATTCTAAATGGTTACTTTAATCATCGTGCATGCTACCAAAATCTAAAATTTTTAGCCTAGTCTAGTATCTAGCACAGTGTCTTACATTGTCTATAAATCTTATCATTGTGCATCAAAGTTTAGATTTGTTGAACTCCCTCATTCTCTAAAATTCTTCCATCTCTCTAGAATTCCCTCCTCTCTCTCTAAAATTTGAAGCTTGTTCTTAATTTTCTAGATATCCTCTATTGTTTTTTCTTATAAACTTGAATCACAACCACTGTGGCGTCCGGCCCGGGTGTACTCCCTCAAGCCTCCATAGGACCCACCTTGCGGGGCCCCCGGACTTATGGCTCATATTGGTAGACCATTCCCGTGCCGCCCACGCATTCGTACTGTCCCCTCTAGGGCCCTCTGGCCCCTTAGGGTTTTTCTTTCATGTCCCTCGGGTTTGAACCTCAAACCTCCCTTAAGAGGTTCTTATTTCCATCTCGAGCACCAATTGAGCTAGTGGGGGCCCCGCAAGGTGGGTCCTATGGAGGCTTGAGGGAGTACGCCTAGGCCAGGCGCCACATCCACAACCCCTCAACCATCTTTCTTGTTTCTTTTTGTTTGTTTTTCATAGATCCAAAATACCATTACCTAAGAAAATAATCCTTATCACTTTCCTAAAATGTTCTTAAGCAGAAATACAAGTCTAGAGCCACTCAACTTTGGATTCTCATGCATTTTAGAATCCTTATTGATGTGTGGATGTTGATTGAAGGAAATATTCATCCAAATGACTTCAATCAAAGGGTCGGCCTTTCAAGTATGGGTACCAGGCGTAGTGTGATGAGAAGAAGAGCTCGTGCTATCAGCTCTAGATTTCACAATTGTGGGTGACAGACTTGTGAGGGTAAGTGTCATTTGCTTGGATTTGTGCTGGTAAATAGAGAAAACAAAATCCGTTTTTGCAAAGATGGCCTTTCTAAGGAGAACTTGGATGACCTCCATGCTTCTTTTCAAAACCATTCAAGTGGATATGTCTAAGGTGCAATTTCTAATCTCTACCCCAAATTTCATGCAGAAAGACAACGCCTTAGAAATCTGGCATTTAAAGATCCTATTTGTCAGTTTATAAGAAAATTAAATGGGGGATAAAATCTTAATCTATAGAGGTTGTTTGAGTGTTTTTGCAAAAAAAGTGTATTTTGTGTTTCGAGTGCTTGTTTGTTTTTAGATTGTCACAGTATGTATTAAACAATAAATGTTTATTTTTATTTTATCATTACAATAGTTGTTATATATCTACATATGTTTTATTAAAAAAATATTAACTTGTCAGATGTATCACGTGTTTATTTTTGTAGTTAGTTTGAAATTTAAAATTTTCAAAAGTTGGTATAATTGCATCTTAAAATTTTCAAAAAAGTGTACAGTTAAATGTTTCTTATTTTTAAAAGTCCTATAGTAAATTTTTGTTTGTAATAGCTTTCTAGATTCAGTGCTCATTTGTTAAAAAGTTATATAGTCATGTCAAAGTGTCTTTTGTCATTTTGATTTTAATTATCAAACGTTGTACAGTCTGAGTATCATTTTTCAAAAGTCGGTCCGATTTCGTGTTTACTTTTTCAAATTTGTTCAGAATTGTTTTGACTTTTTCTAACATGTCCATATTTTATTTTCGTACTTTTCAACTGTACAATATCATATCATATCTTCTTTTCTAACCTGCACATAGTTTGTTTAGATTGTAAAATAACCTATTATCACCTATTTATCATAGCTTCTTAGTCCTTTGGCATTTCCACCTTCTTTAAGTGCCATTCAAGACTCAGTGTTTTAGGCAAAGCAGACTCAAAATAAAAAACCAAAAAAATCAAATAGCTAAACAAAAGATTCAGTCTATCTTAGAAACCAAACATGTCTTCCTCCCATTCATCTAGAAAAATCGAAACCATTTGTGTATTTTATGGTTCCAGTCCTGGTAATGGTAGAGTCTACTTAGAAGCTGCGGAACACTTAGAACAAGTCTTGGCACATAAGAAGGTTAACCTGATTTATGGGAGAGGTAGCTTAAAGTTAATGGGGAATATAGCAACAGCCATACATTGTAGGGGTAGCCATGTCGTAAGGATTATACCTCATCTCCTAGTTGAGTGAACCTCTATGGGAAAACCATAGGTAAGAAACATAGAGTTTTAAACATCTTTAAGCATCTTGAATACATGATCCATAACTCTAACGCTTTCATTACTTTACCTGGTGGTTTAGGCACTCTTGAAGAGTTACAAACTTGTAGGAATCTGTTGCTAGTAGGAATCTGTTGGGCATTTATTCCAAACTCGTAGGTTTTTTGAATGTAAATGGTTTATATGGCAGTCTTTTAAAGTTTTTAGATTACGCTGTAGAACAAAACTTCATTGTAGTCAGGGAGACAAATCTTTGTTACTACTTCAATAGTTGAAGACCTGTTTTACAAAATGCAAGTCATTCATTTGAACTCTGACATTGCAACATCTAAGCTTGATTAGAAGAAAGAAAGTAAGAAGCGACCACTAGATTTGAACATCCACCTTAATCTTTTAGTTTTACCCATGGCATATTTGTCTGTATTTCTTGTGTCTTGAATAAACGCTCTCCTCCATATCTTGTATTTTTATAGTGACATGCTATTGTTAAAACATTTAGATTCAATGACTCTAGTGTCCTAATGCTTGATATTACAGAGTAACTAGTACTCTCGAAACGTATCCCATTTAAGGTCTGATCTTTTTTTATCGATGCTTTTGTCATCTCTATGCATACATGGTTAGGATAGCTGCCTATACGGAGTATTTTGTACTCTCGTAATGTATCTATATCATGTCTATAAACTATCTATGTGTTATTTTAATGGTTGTTTTTAATATAAATACTTGGGTTGTTTATTTTATTATTGTTATTTTACAATATAACATTCCTAATCTAATTATATACTACGGTTTAAAAATGATAAAGAATGAAAAATTACATGCTAAGCATATACACTTCTCTTGATATATGTTCGAATAATCTTGATAAAAAAATACACAACCCCTGACTCAAAATTCTGGCTCTGCCATTGGTAAAAAAAGACCTGAGGTGGGAGTAAATAAATAGTAGAAAAGGGGGAATCTAAATTGTTGAGAGTAAAATGTTGTACATAATTGCTCTGAAATGTGGAAAAGAAGGGAGGTCATAAACTTAGACTTGGGCATTTTAACCCTACCCCAATAGCCTATTTAATTCGAAATAAACACTATTTTAGACGGTGTAGGCCTTTTAAATTAGGCCAAGGGGGCTAAACCATGCAACCAAACACGAGGTTTGATAATCAAAGGTTTATTAATCAATATGTTAAAGACATGACCTGTATTCGATAAGAGCATAATACACATATATAAAATTCATAAGTCTTTAACAAGAGTTAACATTATCCTTACAAAGACATTAGTCGAGAAGTTGGAAAAAAAAAAAAAAAAACAAGGCTTTCATCATCTGGATATGTATCTCAACGGATGATTCCATTTCTATTTGTTATAAATGGTGGTTTCCGAAATAAGACATATTATTGAATTTTGTGATAAAATTGTTGATAAGGTAAAAAGAAATTTAGTCCTTAAGTCAATTATAAATAAGTTATGGGGACACACGTAATATGAGAGATCATGAATAAGGCTATTTATAGTCTCGTAAACTTTATACTATAAAGAATACAACTTTGGGGTTATAGTGGAATGGCACCAAACTTAAAAATTAATAAATAAATAAGCTGGACTATTAGTGCCAAAAGTAGTCCAATTAGACAGTAGGTGGTGCCTACAACGTGGCAATTTTGGGAACTTAATTGTTTAATTATTTTTTAAAAAATATTTTTTCAAATTAAGTTTGAGATTTTAGACAATTAATTATTTAAATGTTGAATTTAATAATTAATTTAAATACTAAGTGAATTTGAGTTTAAGAATAATTCATTAATCATAACTATTTAAATTTGATAATTTTCATGTTCTAATTTAAATTAGAATTATTGAATTAGAAATATTCTTGATAATGCATAAATAACTATTTTCTATTTTGAAAAAAGCAAAAAATTGCAACTGCACCTTTAGTGCATATGGCACCAGCACCATAGGGAATCTTCTTATGGGTGGCATGGACAATAGGAAATTTTGCCTATGGTTGGACATCTATTATAGTGACTTGGAAGACATGATTTTCTAAGTTTTCTAGCCTTAAAAAGATACCTCTTACCATACTGTATAAATAGAGACCTTGGGTCTCCATAAATATATATATATTTTTAAAATACCTAAGTGTGAATTCTCGAGAGAGAATTAATTGTTCATCTTTGAAAATTTATTCTCTTTAGTAATTTAATGGTTGGAAGGAGTACCCTGGAGCAAAGACTTGCTTCATTGTGCCCACACACAAGATGATCCGCCAAAAGAGAATGGTGTTGTAGATCCTATGGTGGAGATTCATAAGTTTCTGTTTTCGAAGTACAATTTTTGTTCTAATAGGTTAGTATTAAATTATGTAATAATTTATTGTGAATAACAACATGAATTTGTAGGCTGTTTTTTAAAAAAAATTAAATTTTGATGCATAAATGTTTATATTTTACCAATAACTCATATCAGATCCAATCTATAAATATGTTATGAACATAAAGTATAATTTATTTTAACTCTTTATGTATTGAATAGTAATTTTGGAGAGTCAGTACTCTAGGGTTTTCTATATGTCTTCTTATTATATTTATTATTCTTTGGGTCAATAAGAAGTTCGAACAATCAACAACACTCAAAGAAATATCCTAGGAAAAAATGCATATTTTTTTTACTGGTTATTAGATTTAACTTTTTCTCCCTAGTTAGCCCAACGAAACACCTAAAGTATTCGACTAACCGATCACCTGCAAAAAACTTAGTTTACAAAAACAAATGTTTAACAAATACAAACTCATGCACATATAATGCAAGCACTCTTAATTTCTATAGAACAAACAACCAAGACCAATTAGGAAGAAATAAACTATATAGCATATTATTTAATAAATAACTTAAGAAACTAAAAATCTAAGACACAATTTATTTTCAATAAAACAAAAATTCAAAAGAACATATCACAAACAGAACTAAGTCTCAATAATTAAAAATGCAGAAAATAATACATTAATTTTTGTTTGAGTTTAAATTCCTCTCATGACATGACTCCATTTCCAATCCAATACTCCTTGTACACACGCCCGTCCTTGTCCTCTGTCCTAGTCAACCTACATCTTATCTTTATCTGCAACATGATATAAACTAAGCAAGCATAAGCGTAGTAAGTACACATTCCAATCTCACAACATAAAACATTTATAAAAATCATTACATAATATCGTAATCATAATCATAATAGTGCATATGGCAGAGGTTTGTATAGAATATATCTTTTCTTTTGAACTTCCATATTAAAACATTATTCATTTTATCTTTAGGGGCCTAAGCGTTGCACTATAAACATAAACATAGTTTTACGAGAGGAATAAGGTAGCTAATCCTAAACCAAACATACAAGTCCACCTTTGGGTCAGTCCATCTAGCGGGACAAACATAAACATGGAGTGTGTAACACTTAATTAAGTGATACATATATATAGATATACCTTTAACATACCTCATCGTTAAAACATCCGTTAAACTTTCTTATTATTGCAACAAGAGTTTTCATGAGAAGACAATATGAAAAAACAAACTTTAAAATTATCATAAAACATATTCTCAAAACTTTTTTCCGTAAACTTTTATCATGTTGTGGGTGGGAATGTACTTAATCGACTTGTTTGCTTACTAAACCTTAAATTGGGTGACGCTGCCATGTTTCTCAGTGTGCTCACCTTTTGAAGTGTTTCTATCAATCATTCATATAATACATGAAATTAATATTCATCTTTATGCGATTATTTAATATCATATTGCATCATCATATATCATTTTTAACAAAACAAAGCATCTTTGAGTCACAAACATGCACTTAAAGTTAAGAAACATAAAGACAGCAAACTTGACCTTTAATCACTTAGATAAATTAATCTCAATTTATAAGCATGGATAAAGTGTAAGAATTATTCTATAGCATAGCTAACATATGTGAACATCACTCAAACTTTCTTTTGTTGAAAATTTTAATCCAAAATACTTTTTTTTAATTTTCAAAATATTCAAATAAATCTACCAATCATAAAAACTGACCGACCTTCAAGGATTTATAATCCTATACCTTTCAATTCACATTCCATTAGAGCATAAAATTTGCCAAAAAAAAGATTTTTTTTGGCCATAAAAATTTCATTTGGTTATTAAAATAAATCATAAAACCTATACTATAAAATATGCTGGCAAAACCTAGGCAGTGAGTAGTCTTAATTAAAAATTATGTATTAAATTATTTATGCTATAAAATAATTTATAAAAATTACTACATATAATAGGCACATAAGATCATAGCATATCTAAATTTAGCTCTCAATAAATTCAAAATAATTCAAAATGTACGTTCGAATTCAAAGTTTATATTAACATTAGACATGCTAAAAAGTGAACATCTTTCATTCAACATTTTTATAAAATAAAATTTGAACAATATGCTTCTGAATATTTTATGCAACCTTTAAACATATAAATATAAGTTAAAAATAATAATAAAACATGCAAAACATATTTAAAAGTATGATTTATCATCTAATGAATTACATGAAGCATATCAGGTAGATATTTTTAACCATTGAGTACTTAATAATCAGCTAATTTTATCTCAAAGTATAATAAGGATATGAAGCTAAAAATTTATAAACATTTAGTTAACATATCAACAATGACTTATAATTTTTTACTAAATAAAAAAATACTTTTGGTCCATAAAACAGACTTTACAAGTCACAAATATAAATTTGCCAACAAATAAAATTTCATGAGCAGTGTTTGATTGAAAGTCTATAACCCTAAAAATATTTTGAATAAAAACTCCCAAACATTCCTAACATACATATACACATCATATCCAAAAATTGCTGCAAAATAAAATCATTTGATTTTAAAACATTACTAGCAACCTTATTGATGAACCAAAAACCCAAAAATTCTCTTATCACACTCCAACAAAAAAAGACCTTATTTTCATGAAATTTCTTATATGATATGAACATAAATACTTTCAACCATAAAATAACATTGTTATAATCAAAGTAATAAACAAAATAATTTATTTTTCATACATACATTCATCCATACACATGCACAACATAAAAGAATAATTCTCTAATAAAGTTTGTCATAAAACAACATATATCAATCATAAAATTCAAACCCATGAAAACCTCAAAACCATACCTTAAGTTCTTATGTTTCTTCAACAAATACAAAGACTTGTACATAAGTCTCCAAAAAGAATTCCTTCTACTTTGGCTTGAAAGAAAATACGAGTAATAAATTCTTTGAGAGAGAAAATCTTGAAGAAAACAAAATTCCAAACTAATGGCATGTGAGGTTTAGCAAAGAAAAACGAGCATAAAAACATGGAGGAATATGAGAAAAGATGGAGGCAAAGAAAGGGATAGGAGTAATATGTGTGCTTAAAGCCACATATTTATAGGCATAAGTAATTCTAGTCCTAGTCTAATTAGATTTTTCTTTTTCAAGATGAGTGTAATCCTATTCTAATTAGGTTTCTTTTTTTTAATCCTATTCTAATTAGGTTTCTTTTTTTAAATGAGTGTAATCCTAATCTACTTAGGTCTCCTCCTTTTTTCTTTTTTCTTTTTCTTTTTTTTTTCTTCTTTTCCTTTCCTTATGATACATTTATCTTAATATAATATAATATAATTATAATATAAATGTTATACGGTTAATATTATAAACGTTTATATATTATATAATATAATTTAATTATAATACATAATTATTTATATACAACAATAATATTGTTCCTATGACCCCAAAAAATATTAATTTCATATTATTCTTTTAAGCACTTTATATTATCTAATTTTTTGATGCCATAATAAAAAAAATGCTGCACATGTAATTATCATGATATCATAAATGTTATCAAAATAAGAAAATATGAACTAAAATTTAAGTAATCATCAAGAATATAACTCTAGGGTATACATAACTCTAGAGCATTATAAATATCAATTTAGAGCAAGCTGAAACTCTTTATAAAAATAAATACTTTAAACTTGTCATCATTTTTGATATAGACATCTCGAGCGCATTGATCCCTTGTGGCCGTCACCTATGGCATTACTAAACAAAAAGGTAATTTACTTAACATTAATAATAATTGTATTTAAAAATTCTAATAGCAAATTAGCATAATTGTCAGTAGAAGAAAACGACAGGCATTATAGTATCGAGGATGCATATGTGTAAGTCTCCCATTTATTAGTGACGTCATCGATGTGGCTAGAGTAATTTGCATCCATACAAAGTGGCTTCAGTAGGACTATATACATATGGTAGGTTAATTAATTTGTGAAATTATTTTTAATTGAATTGCACTATATATATTTCGATTTAGGACTTGCGAAATGGAGAAGAAATAGATATAGGATTTTCAATTGACTAGAGAATATGTAAATAGTGTGGAAGAGTTCTTAGATTTTGCCAAAACTCATGCCCATGATAATAAAATTTGTTGTCCTTGTCTTCAAATGGAAACCATAGATCTCATTCAATTCTAATTGTTAGGGGACTTTTATTTCAAAATGGGATTATAAGAAGTAGCAAAACATGGCATTTTCATGGCGAGTCTATATTCAATCCAACTTTAGCAAGTAAAGAAAAAGAACCTATTTTAGAAGATAATGTGGATGATCATGATAATATGGTTGACATGGTCAATGATTTGAAAGAACACTTTTTACATCGTCCAGACTTATTTGAGGCAATGATGCCAAGACACCCATGTATAAGGGGTGTACCAATTTCACTAACTTGTCTACTTTAGTTGGACTATGGAATTTGAAAGCATCAAGTAGGTGGTCAAATTCTAGTTTCACAAATCTTTTAGAATTTTTAGGAAGACTTCTACCAGAGTGTAATAAATTACCAACTAATATGTGTAAGGCTAAGAAGACTTTGAGCACTTTAGGAATGAAGTATAAGAAAATTCATGCTTATGAAAATAATTGTGTTTTTTATAGGAATGAGTATGAGGATGAGAATTATTGCCCAGTTTGTAAAGAATCAACGTTGAAGATAGCAAATGAGCCAAAAGACAGTAAGAATGGATTGTCGAAGAAAGCATTGTGGTATATTCCATCGGTATTGTGTTTAAGGAGTTTATTCGAAACTACAGAGCATGCCAAGAATTTGATATGGCATCATGACAAATGGGTCGATGATGATATGCTTAGACATCTGGTAGATTCACCATAATGGAAGACTTTTGAAGCTGATCATCCTAAATTAGTGCAGAACCAAAAAATCTACATTTTGCTTTATCAACAGATGGAATGAACCCATATGGTAGCATGAGTTGAGACATAGTACTTAGCCCGTCATACTTGTCAACTATAATCTCTCTCAAAAAATGTGCATAAAACGAAAGTTCTTGATGTTGACTCTATTGATTTCGGGTCCTCACCAACCAAGAAATGACATTGATGTGTACTTAGCATCATTAATTGAAGACCTAAAGAGCTTGTGTGAAAATAAATTGAAGTTAGAGATGCTTACGAAGAAGAGATATTTAGACTCTATGCAAAGTTGATATGGCCAATTAATGACTTCCCTATATATGGAAATCTATCTGGTTATACGATGAAGAGTTCTGTTAGTTGTCCTATTTGTATGAAGGAAATGTTTCATGTACGATTGAAGAATAGTAAGAAAACCATTTTTCCTTGGCCATAAAAGATGGTTACCAAGAGATCATTGTTACCGCAAGCAAAAGAAAGCCTTTGATTGTAACATCAAAGAAAGAGACCTCCTTGGCCTTTGAAATGGTAAAAAATGTACAAGTAGTACTCGGGAAGAGAAAGCGAGGTAAGGACGAGCCGTCAACAGATGGACCTTAGAAAAAGAGATCAATCTTCATTTGAATTTTCATATTAGAAGACACTTTTTGTTTGTCATTGTCAAGTTGTTATGCATCTAGGAAAAAGTTTATGAATCAATAGTCGGCACATTGCTTGACATTTCGGGCAATACTAAGGATGGTGAAAAAGCACGGTTGGATCACATGGAAATAGAGATGAAGCCTAATCTGTTTCTTGAGAAAAAAAGAAACTACACTTACTTACCTTCGACTAAGTACATGTTATCTAAAGGGGAAAAGAGAATGCTTTCTAATGGCCTGCTTCATTGAAAGTGTCAGATGGCTATTATTCAAACTTTAGAAAGTTAGTGTTGGTGAAGGATTTGAAACTTATTGGCATGAACACACATGATTGTCATGTGTTAATACAACAATTACTACCATTTGCGCTACGGGGATTTCTAACAAAGGATGTGAGATTTGCAATTACCAAGTTGTACTTGTTCTTTAATGAAATATGCTTCAAAGTAATTGATCCACTTAGGCTAGATTCACTACAATAAGAGTTGGTTTAAACCATATGCATCCTTGAGAAGTATTTTTCACTTGTATTTTTTGACATCATGATTCATCTAATGGTGCACTTAGTACATGAAGTTAAGTTATACAGATTAGTATATTTGAGGTGGATGTACCCATTTGAAAGGTATATGAAGGTTTTGAAAGGTTATATAAAGAATCGAAATAGGCCGGAGGGATGTATCATAGAAAGTTACATAACAGAAGAATAGGTTGAATTTTGCTCCAAGTACTTGTCCAATGCAAAAGCAATTGGGGTACCAAAGACAATAAACATTGAGACTAGGGGACTATCTATTAGCAATCCTTCCTTGGTAAATCGAGAGGAGCAGAAGCAAGCTTGTCTTTATGTCTTGCATAATACTAATGAAATGGAGCTTTTTATTGAGGTGCACTTGAAGGAATTAAAAGAGGCAAAGCAAAAAAGAGCAAGAAATAAGAAGTAATTGCAAAATGAGCACAATTGGAGCTTTCAAGAGTGGACTAGGGCACACATCTATACAAGTGCTCCACATCATAAGATAGAAGCATGTCATAAAACTTAAAGAGCCTAGCTAGAAGACCATTGTCGATAGTTATAAGGTATATATCATATTATATAAATGGTTACACTTTCTATGCTCGCGAAAGAGATAAGAAGCATCCTGTCTAAAATAGCGTGTAACTCTCTGTGCTGAGGCTATGCATATTTCCTCTACCAAAGACAAGAATCTAGTATATAGGACCATGAATTACTTTGATTTCATTAAAGATATTTAGGTACTTGATTATAGGGATTGTGCATAGCACTTTTTAAGTGCAAATGGGCTGCCAATAATTATGTTAAGAAAATAATGACGACATCATGGTGGTTAAATTTAAAAGATTGGGATACAAAAAGGATCCCTTCATTATGGAATCACATGCAATCCATGCATTTTATACAACAGATCCGAAGATTTGGAATTGTCCCTAGTCATCTTGATAAAGCCAAGAATAATTATTGACAGTGAAGAAATTGCTAAGGATTGCATGGACATCCCCTCATTCACAAAGGGATTGCCATCGGTAGAAGAGATTGATGATTTTGATGATCATATTTCCCACTTGCTTCATAAAGACATGAATGGATATGCATTGAGGAACCAAAGAAAGAAAAGAGGAAAAATGAGCATTTGAAAACAAATTTGTGTCAATTTATTTCAATGTAGTTTTTTTTTCATTTCATTTTCTTCTTCTTTTTTAAGCTGAGTGATATATCTATATATGGTTATTTTTGTGATAAAAACTATAGAAAGTAAAAATTTTATGCCATTGGATGAATAACGCAGGTTTAACTAGCATGGGCAGACGAGAAAAAGTTCTGACTAATTGGTGTTTTTAACCAATTTACTGTCATGAATTCAAACTTTTCACTAAAGTTTTAAGGAAAATTTGTCATAAAAGTTGGACATTCCACGATGGTTTTTGGAGAAAACTGTTGTAAAAGCTTTGATATTCCATGATAGTTTTTTCTAAAAACCATCGTGGTAGCTTGTTATTACACTACATTTTTTTCTAAAAAATATCATGTAATATGGGGGCTAAAAGGTGTAGTTTTAGCCCCCACTTCAAACTGCGCCCTCGACCGAGGGCTTATGTTTTGAAATTTTATGTCTCTCTCTTTCGTCCAGACTTTAACCCTTTCTCTCACACTTTAACCCTCCTTGACACTATCACTGCCTCCACCCTCGACTCAATCCCATGCTACACCATCACTGCCTCTATCATTGACTTAAACTCACCTATTGTCCTCTACCTTTCTCTCTCTCTCTCTCTCTCTTGCCTCTTCTCATCCGTCAAATTTGACGACTCACAACCACCATCTACCTCTTTTCACCGTAATTCCCATTTCATTCACATATTATATTTTTCCCTTTTTTTTCCTTTTCATTTCATGTAAGTTCATTGGGTTAATGCTTCTTTCATTGGGTATTGATTTATAGAAAGAGTTATTAAGTGTCATTAGGTTTTACTATCACATTTTGTCATTAGGTATCATGCAATGCTTGGCCATCTAAATTGTTGATTGAAAGATATGCGGTTGTAATTACGGTGGATTTTTTTTTTTTTGAAAATCCTCAGTTTAAGACTAACCTACAACTTAAAATAGATATTACACTTGTTGAAAAATTTTTTGGTTAACTAGTTCATAGTTCAAGTTCCCAATGCTTGCAAGGTTATTTAAATTATTCATTGTAAAGCACAACTTTGATGACCATAATTAGGTTCTTTTTTCTTTTCATGTGATGCAAGTTCATTTAGAAAGAGTTATCAATTTTGTTGCTGTTGATGTCAGTTTATTTGGTTCATGAATATTTTGCTGATTTGTTCTTTGATGTATAGACAACTGTTCATTTGGTTCTTTCATACATTCTTTTATTTACTATCACTAGTAATTATAGTTTAAGTCTTGTTTTCAAATTAAATCTATTAGTTTGGTTAATTGGTTTATGTCAATTTATGTGTTTTCCTTTCCATGATGTTTTGGTTTGGATTAGGTAAAAATGTCACAAGATAGCAATAATGATCACTATAATGAAGAGTATAAAGAGTACATGCTATCTTCCTCTCAATGTAGCAAGGGAAAACAAGGTAGCAAGCCCCAAAGAAGAACTGGATTTGATTCCAAATTTGATTTTGAGCATAGATCGTCACCTTAAGAATCGTGTCTTTTGCATAATATGTCCATTATATGCCCAATTCTCAAGGTTTAAACTGACAGTCTCAAACTATTATTTGCTTAACATACATTTAACAAATATGAACATAAAGAGGACAAGATTTGGTATATAAATAATAAATAAATTCTTTATTGATAAAAAAATACCTCCAAAAACATATTACATTTTTACTCTTTAGGGCATACACGTCTAACAATCTCACACTTCACTAAGTAAGTTAATATGACAAATCTCACATTCTCATAACTTCCACATGCCTTTCAAAGACTCTTCTAGCAAGTGTCTTCATGAATGGATTAGCTAAATTGTCTTCTAATGCGATTTTGTGCACCCTAACATGCTCGCCCTCGATGAAGTCCTTTATCACATGATACTTTTGGTTAATATGCTTACTCTTCTTGTAAAATCTTGGTTCCTTAGCATTAGCTGCCGCCACACTGTTATCCTAATATGGTGATACCGCCTTATCCATACCAAGAACTACCTCAAGATCCCTAAGGAACTTATAGAGCCACACTGCTTCTTTTGAAGCATCACGAGCTGCCACATACTTGGCCTCCATCATTGAATCCAAAGTGCAATCTTGCTTCACACTTCTCCAACTGATGGCACCATCACCCAGAGTAAACACAAAACCCAAGTCGATCCCCTAGAATCTAGACAAGATTGAAAATCCGAATCAGTGTATCCTAGAGGAGTTAAGTCCTTACCTGAATACACAAGCATATACCCTTGAGTCCTTCTCCAGTGCTTGAAAATATCCTTAATCGCAACCCAATGGTTTGGTCCCAAATCCACCTGAAATCTACTTACAATCCCTACCACATAATAAATATCTGATCGTGTGCAAAGCAAGGCATTCATGAGACTACCTATTGCTGAAGCATGAGGCACTTTCTTCACGTATTCTCTTTCTTCCTTAGACTTTGGACAGTCATTCTTAGAAAGAGTAATTCTAGACCTAGATGGTTGCCCATCTTTCTTAGAATTGTGCATTGTAAACCTCTTAAGAATCTTATCTATGTAACCCACCTGGGATAAAGCTATCATTCTATTCTTCCTATCCTAAAAGATTTAGATATTGAGAACAAAATTAGCCTCACCCAAGTCCTTCATGTCAAACTGCTTGGTCAACCACAATTTGACCGATGACAATGCCCTAATGTCATTGCCAATTAGTAGATTGTCATCTACATGAAGCAATAGAAAAACCACCTCCCCATCTTTAACATGTTTGTACACACATGGTTTAGCCATATTTTGTGAGAACCCATAAGTCTTGATCACTTGATCAAATCTTCTGTTCTAAGAATGGGAAGCCTACTTAAGTGCATAAATTGACTTTAGGATCTTACAAACCTTACCCTTCTGACCCTTAGCCTTGAACTCGTCTAGTTGTTCCATATAAATTGACTCATCAAAATAGCCATTTAGAAAAACCTTCTTGACATCCATTTGCCAAATCTCGCAGTCGAGAGCGGTAACTATGGACAAGAGAATCTGGATGGACTTAAGCATGGCTACAGGCGAAAAGGTTTCCTTGTAATCATTTCCTTCCTTTTGTGTGTAACTTACTAGTCTAGCCTTAAAGGTTTCGACCTTTCCATCCACTCCTCTCATCCTCTTGTAGATCCAATTACGCCCTATGGGTTTTATCCCTTTGGGAAGATCCACAAGTTCCCAATTAGTCTCCATAGACTTCATCTCTGTGTTCGTAGCCTCTGTCTAAAGTTTTAAATCAACATATTCTATAACCTCTGCTAAGTGTAAGGATCCGTGTCACGTTCATCTAGTTCAGCCAAGAAGGCCTCACCATTGAACATATACCTCTCAGATTAACACGTGATCCTCCCACTATGCCAAAGCCGCTTAGGTTGTTGTTCGGGTTTGTTTGGTTTTTCTACACCAATTAGAGTGGTTTCTACTGGAACCCGTAGAGTGATTGGATCACTCCTTAACTCATTAAGCACAACTTTCGTTCGAGGCTTAAAGTCATCTATGTAACTCTTCTCAAGGAATGTTGCATGAGTTGAAACCATGACTTTATTTTCCTTTGGGTTATAAAAATAACTTCCTTTACTCCCTTTTGGATATGATACAAATACGAAAACTTTCAAACGTGCTTCCAACTTATTCGCATCCTTAAAAAGGACATAAGCCAGGCATCCCTATATGCGAATATAGTTTAAGAACATCTTCTTGCCGATCCATAACTTGTGAGGAGTTTTAGGGACCGATTTTGAAGGCACATTCTTCAAAAGATAACATGTGGTTTGTAGTACATATCCCCAAAAGAATAAAGGCAATGATGAATAACTCATCATGGACCTGACCATGTCTAATAAAGTCCTATTTCTTCTCTCCGTTACACCATTCTGCTACGAGTGTCTGGCGTAGTCAAATGGGATAAAATCTCATTCTCTAATAAGTGTCCTAAGAACTCATCAAAAAGTAATTCTCCACCTTGATTGGATCGAAGTGCCTTTATGGGTCTACCCAATTGCTTTTCCACTTCAGCTCAAAACTCCTTGAACTTATCAAAAGTTTCACTTTTATCATGCATCAGGTACACTTATCAATACCTTGAGTAATTGTCAATAAAAGTGACAAAGGACTCATACCCTCCTCGTGCCCAGATGTTCATTAGTCCACAAACATCACTATGCACAAGTTCTAGAACCCTTTTGGCCCGATTGCCCTTAGACTCGATGGTCTTTTGGTCATTTTACCCTTTAAACAAGATTCACATTGAGGTATAGATTCGAACTATAAGTGACTTAAAGGTCCATCTCTTACCAACCTTTGAATCCTATTCAGGTTAATATGACCAAGGCGTAAATGCCAAAGATAAGTCTTATTAGAGCGAGAAGTTTTAGGTCTCTTAGAGTTATTATCATTCATCTCAGCATTAAACAGTAAGCCCATCTTAGATTTGATAAAATATAGATTATTTTGCATCCATCTAGAATAGATAAAAGATTTGGTTTTACGAATCACTACTTTATTATTAAAAGAAATCGAATAAGTGTCTTTAAATAAACAAGCTATAGAAATTAAATTCCTCTTAAATTTAGGAACATAAAAACAATATCATAAAATTAAATTCCTATAATTATCAAAATGTAGATGGACGTCTCCCACTGCTTCAGCTAAGACTAAGGATCCATCGCCCATCCAAAGCGTGAAGTCTTTATGAAAAAGACTTCTCGTTTCATTGAACCCCTACAAAGAAACACAAACATGATTAGTTGCACTGGAATCTATGACCCAAATGTCACTAGATTCCTCAACCAAACAAGTTTTTAAATACAAAAAATCACACCTACCTCCTCGAGAAAAGAAGTCCTTGTAATTCTTCTTAATGTGCTTGACCTCCCGCAAAAGAAGCACCTTAGCTTCTTTGAGTTCGTCTTCTTCTTCTTCTTGCTCTTGTTGTTAGTAGGAATAGAAGGCTTCCTGTTCTTGGCCTGTTGTTTGTTTCCATTCTCAGGGTTAGGATCGAAACTAGAAGCAGCCGCCAAATTGGCCTTGCCACCAGTAGGAGACAATTAGGATTGGAACTAGAAGCAGCCGCCAAATTAGCCTTGCCACCAATAGGAGACTCCCTCATCAACAATTCACACTCTTATAACTGTTTGATTAATTCTATTAAGGTCATATCCTGCCTATTACTTAAATTAAAAGTAGCTCTAAATGGGATAAATTCCTTAGCTAAAGTCTCAAAGACCATAGTTATCTAAGTTTCAGTATCCATATCAGCTCCATTGGTTTGTGCCTCAGTGAGGTAACCTATGACAAACATCATGTGCTCCTTAATAGATGTCTCCGGTCTCTATTTACAGTTAAGAAGTTTCCAAAGCACCCCTTGCCACTAAGTTAAGGCCTGGCCTCCAAATATGTCTTCCAGATTATCCAAGATTTGCCTAGTAGTCTCATAATCCTCATGTTGAGCCTACAGCATGTTATTCATGCTAGCCATAACATAGCATCAAGCCTGATCATTTGTATCTTTCCAATGATCATATGCTTGGATTTAATCATTGGTGGAATCTCCCGTAGGATTTGGAGGACAAGGGGTTGTAAACATAAATTTCAATTTCTCAAAGGGGAGGACGATATTTAGGTTTTGTTTCAAATCATTAGAATTTTCTCTAGTTAATTGGTTTTTGTCAAGTATCGATGATAAAGCATTTTTATATATTTTCAATCTACAATAAAAAGCCATATACCAAACATAAGCAAACATGCATAGTAATTTAGTAAGACAATACAATTATGTAAAATATTTAAATGTGTTTACGTGTCAAAACTTTAAAAAAAATCACAACCTTACAACGATAATTCCTAACTCAGAATTTAGAAAGCTCCTAGGAGAGTCTTGTCAAATTCAATCTAGAACACGGATCCCTTCTTGATTAATTTATGCCATCTAGGGCCCGTATGATCCAACATATATTAATAATTTTTCTTTGGCCATTAATTTTATTAATAGAGCTCCTAGGGGAGGTTAATAATAAAATTAACATGAGTGCATAACTATCGTTTTAATATTTTATCTATAATTTATAATCACCACCTAGGGGTATGCAATCATAAATTATGCTAAAATACGTTATCCTTTTAGAGATCTAACCCGGTACATGATGAAGTCCCTTCCTAGGGGTCGGAACCACCATGTGCTACCTATGGACCAATGATGGAGGCCTTAGGTCCTCTCTTCAAAAATCTTCTCCCACTCAATCTTTTGAAATCAAGGTTTTATTTTAAGAACATGTATGAAAAAATTTTAAATTGAGCGGTATTCCCTATTCTATATGGCATGTTATCAATATACATGACAAATCATATTGTAATGCAGACAAGCAAAGCAATCAAGCAAAGCTACAAACAAATAATAATAAATAACATAATATTATGGTTTCACCCTAGAGGATAGAAAATAAAGATTACATGAGAATAATCGAAACATATTATCGATTCTTCATCCTTGAATCCTCAAGCAGTATCCTTATTCATATAATGCCCATCTTCAAGTCTTCAATCTAGCATAGATTGAATACTCCATATTTCCGGTCATATCCAAATTTTAATGTTTCTCAAAATTGTCTTAAAAATAAATTTAAAATTGCATAAAAAAACTACACATTTTTTAGAAAAATTTCCAGCTCTCTACCAGCAAGTCGATCTATGTGATCAGCTTGCCAGTCATGACCCATCGGCCTATCAATCTTGAAAATCGACCTGTCGGTCATGATAGATTGGCATGCCGAACCTAAAGTTGGGCCTGTTACTAGAGCCATCTGATTTTTGCCCCGCTAATGACTTACTGAACCCCACATCTGACCTACCGATCTGCAACCATCGGCCTGTCGAACCTGGCCAAACAAGCATAGATCGCCCCTTTCTAGAAAATATAATTTCTAATATGATTTTTCAATTTTATTTTCAACATTTCAAAAACATAAAATTAGAGACTCAAGAAATACTTGGGAACACCATCATCTATCTTCTAGATCTGTTTTCTAAATCCGTCTTCTCTGAATAATTATTTAATTATAAAATTCTTTCAAATTTAAAATTAAATAATAATTTCTAGACAGAGATGATAGTCTGCCATCTAATTACATGAAAATCCTAGATATACATTCTAACCTCTAAGGAACTATAACCGACATAAATTAATTAATTCATAAATAATTAAATTATAATTTAATCAACCATAATTAATTAATAAACATTCACCATATAATCCATAACAACATATATATATATATATAGAAACCTATAGTGCCAACTCTTTATAAAATTAAATTTAAGTACATGAGAGATCAAGATCACATAATTTATACTTACAGCATAATCACAAACTTGTAAATTTACGTAAAAACCACGGCTCTGATACCAATTGTTGGAAAAATAGTACGCAGTAAAATTTTAAAATTCATATCAGAGTATTTTCTAAAATACAAGTTTGACATGTTATAAGCATATATTAACCAAATCTTACTGTCCTTTATGTGCCAAAAAACTTCTATAATCAATGAAGAGAAGTAAAATTCCAGAAGGACTTCAACCAACTGACCTTTTGTGCTATTCTTTATTCATGATCGAAGTGAGTATGCGCTCATGTCGTTCAGCTTTTCCCCAAGTGGCTCTCATTCCAACGAATTAAAAAATACCTAAAGCCATAATTTGTGATTTGTAAATGATAGCTCTCCAGAGAGTTTCAGAGTCTCACTAACAGAGTCTCAATCTAGATTTCTCAATTGATCTGAATAATAATAACACTTACTCTCTTTTTATAGAGGTTGGGCCCAAGAGTCAGTCCTTATCAGATAAGGCCTTAAAAATTTGAATTAGAATCAAATCATAATCAATATTTGATAAAATCCATGTGAAAATGCGTGATCCTTTTATCGCCTAGTCGACAAGCCAAACTGGCAATTGGCCTGCTAAACCTCCTCAATCGACAGGTCAAACATAAAGATCGGCTTGCCGAACATGCGATAAAAATTTTCCTATGAATCTTTATTTTTCACCCAAGATTCTAGGGATAGCGACTCAGTTTTAATTCAAATAATCTAATAGAGAGGTTATCTGATTAAAACAATTATATCTAGTTAATCTCTAAGAAAATAAATATTTCTGATAATTCAACAAGTTTATCTTGAATTAATTTATTCAAAATTTATCCAACCGATAAACAAACATGAATTATCTAATCCCGATAATTGAACAACTTTATCTTGAATTAATTTTATTATAAAATTAATTCAATCGATAAACAAACATGAATTACCTTATTTTACCAAATTTCAGCCAATTTGATAAATCTAACATAAGTCACCAATTATTGGAAAAAGCATGCCATATTATTACTGGATTTTTGTAAGCTAGCAAAGGGGTCCAAATGGACCTATATAGTTCAAACTCCTAATAATTATAAAACCCAATATCCCAGATATACATTTCATAATTATTAACTCCAACCCTACTCCACTAAAATCTTAGAGCTGCGCTCTCAAACTATATAGAATTATGAAGCCCGAATAGTTAATTTCTATGACATATCATTGTGCATCGTATCTCCATAAGATTATCTACAATCAGGTTAAGGACAAGTTCTATCTTACCTTCCCGATTATTTTTATCTTACGTTTCATTATCTCACCATCGAAAAACTTATCATCCAATGATAGTATACCATTCGGTTACACCTATGTATACGCTTCAGTTTTCCAATTAAAGGATAATGCATATAAGAGGATATCACCACTCCTAAAGAGGAGCTATGGATTCTATATCTATGAATAACAGGTCACTATCACCTTAAGAATTGTGTCTTTCGCATAATCTATCTATCATATGCCCAATCTTAAGGTTTAGACTAATAGTCTTAGACTATTGTTTGTTTAACATACATTCAACAAATATGAATGTAAAGAGGACAAGATTTGGTATATAAATAATAAATAAATTCTTTATTGATAAAAAAAGCCTCCAAAAACATATTACATTTTTACTCCGTAGGGCATACATGTCTAACATATAGGAAAAAGGCTATGAAGATTTTCGGTAAATTAGCATAGGGTTTAGATCTGACCACTACGTCACTTTTGTGAAGCCCAATCTTTTCATTTCAGATAATGATGAAAATATATTTAAGCGGCCTCTTATAGTAGTACACTACTACCCCTCTATAGCCGATGACGATTGGGAAGCATTTGTTAACTATCAGCATTCCACTAAATTCCAACTTCTATCCACACACGTTAGAAATACGGTTCCATGGTTAGTCAAGATAGATATAGAGTGCTTGAGTAATCATTGGAACATTATTATCTTACTCGTGTTACATATATCAATTATTCTATCATTAATATGTTACTGAGAGAGCAAAATACAATTAACTAAGACAGGTGTGCTACCATCGCAGGAGGAGTTATGGGTAAAATCACATCAAAGTCCTGATGGGCAATTTAAAAATCAAAATTGTGCAGAAATTAGAAACTTGATTGTAAGTTTATTGAACTCAAATTCTTAATTTGTAATTTTATAACTTTTGAAACATATTACGAACAACTTCGTTTGTTGTTATTTTACAAGATGAGTGCATGATGCAACAAAATCAAGGGACCTTCGAATTAGTAATAAAGACATACTGACGAGGGCACTAGTGAAACTGGAATATTCAAAACATGTTCGTGGTCAATCTAATTATGTCAAGCAGTCTCAATACTTTGACCTCTGATCCACTTCAAGATTCTTCCCACATGTCATAGATGCAACACGAAATTGTAGAACTACAAGGTCTTGTGGCCGAATTTCTTTCCTAAGGAGGTGCAAAATTGGCGGATGAAACCATTTCATGATGCAACAACTTCAAAACTAGTTGCAACCCTCCCGATAATGGCACACAAGCTCTAGAAGTACCACCTTATCATCAGGAGCATGAACAATATCAAGAATGTACACTATTTGTTGATGATAGAATTAATGGTGTATGCACACTTATTGCGCTTGGGAAGGTGTGGATGGAGAGCCTTCCAACTAATACAGTCCATGAAAAACTCTTAGGGAACGAAAACTTGTACGTTAACATCATTACTCCTAGAGTTAGGATGGTTGAATTGCCTATTCTGACAATTGAAGCAACAACTATCGGTGAAGCCACTAGAAGCTTTTTTGCATGCCCAAAAGGGTTAATTGACGTTGTTGTAATGACAAAAACGAGTCAAGTGCCTAGCCAAGTTCCTTAATAAGTTAAGGGAAAACATCACCAAAAAAAAGAAAAGTGATGGAAAAGTGAGATAGTCATAAAGGTAGAACAAAAATGAACATTGGGAAACAACCCATTACGAATGATCCCTAGCCTTCATTTAGCTTCTCCTTAGTACCTCCAGAATTTATGTATTTGGCTTTGTATGCATATATATTCATGTGCAATGTGTTGGTGGTTTAGTACTTGATACTAGAAAGAATCACTAGCAATGAAATGCCTATCTATATGGGATATGAAGACATTTATTGCTTCATCACCTTTGATAAAATTGGGATGAACTGTATAATGGTATACCTCAAGTATTAGCTCTATCCTTAATTTTTACTTTTTTGAATCTAAGTAGAGTTGTAAGGTGCATTCAAATAAGTTAGTGCATTGCTTTTCATTGTAGTTTTTTGGTAGAATATTGTAAACGTCAAGGCAACACTCACAATTTCTGCTTCATATCATTGACCCTTGTCTTAAGTGCTGCAAATTAAAAAACCCACAGAATGATGTTGAAGAGCACCCATATCACTCCTCAACCTATTAGCTCAAGTACTAAAGGAGAAATTATTCATCATGCCATACAATGTTGGAGAACAATGGATGTAGCACTTATTTCACCATGGGAGGACAAAATATTTAGGCTTGATCTCTTCAGACACCAACCACGTGATGATTTCGCATTACTCACAAGATTGTAAGTATTAATTTTTCTTATAAAATTAATTATGTTAAGTTTTAGATAATTGTGTTTATTAATTTATTTTAATCATGACACATTGTTAGGGTGCTGAACAATTGGAAACTTCAAGTGGAAAGCAGAGTAACAAAGTGAGCGAATGGAACGCTATATTCCCATCATAAATGTCCTAGACAATAAGAAAACATAGAATGGGTTTTATACCTCTTCATTACGTGTAGGATATAATTAAATATGGCACATAAGGCCTATCAAAAAAGGAATTTCATATACATAGGGATATAACGAAGTTAGAGTTGAGTAAGTATAATTTATAGATAGGTATGTCACATAGAGCTAGAGTAGTAGATAAATGATTATATAAAATAATTTAAACATATCATTTTTTGCAATCAAGGTTTTGTAGTAATAGATAACACACAGGACCAGCCATCCCATTGGAAATCAAAAATTTAGTGTATGTTTTTGTGCACGACAAAGTTTCCTTGATGTTTTTTTACAAAAATCATCATGGAAATACAGCTTTACATGATGGTTTTTTGAAAAAACTATCCTATAAGGTTCAAGAATACCATATTTTTATGACAGTTTTAGTCAAAACTGTCATGTAATGATGACCTTCCATGGTAGTTTTTTGAGAAAACTGTCGTAAAATGATGTATTTCCATGATGGTATTTTTAAGAAAACTATTGTGGTAGAAGGCCCCAAATGTATCACATTGCCGCCTAAATTGATGTTCTATGACGATAAAAAACTATTGTAAAAAATCAATTTGGTACCACAAAGGAGGTTTTCACCACTATTTTTTAACCATCATGAAAATTTTTCATGACAGTTTAAAACTAGTATGAAAGACCATGTTTGTAGTAGTGAACGTAAATCATGCAAGGAGAAAATTAACAAGATAAAGAAGTAGAAAGGACCTTCAAAGTAGAACATGGTTGTTTTCTCTTTAGGTTCAACTTTGAAGGTTTATCATTTGTTCCTCATTCTCCAATTCATAGGAAATGCAAGTTTGATGTTGCTTGCAAGATCTTTCTTAAGTCGCCTTCAATTTTAGGTGGTAAAAAAGTCATGTCCTCCATGGTTGTAGCGAAATAATGTTTGCCTTTCTGGCCATAGTTATTTGTGGCAATGCTACCTCTCCCTAGCTTCGAGAAATTCTATCAAGCTCTAAGTCGCTCTATAGATTTTTAAAAGATGAAACAATTTAGCAAGAACATGGTCTTTATCAGCCTATAGATGAGCACAATCTTTGTCCATGAATGGGTGGGCTTAATCTTTTAAGAGATGGGATGTTAGTTTAGAAACAAGATATTGTTTAGAGACAATCTTTAAGATATGGTCTGAATATAAGTTCTTTAGCAGCTTGTAAGTCATCACAAGGTTGATTATCAACTTTTTTGTCTTGCGTGATTGCCCAAAGGAATCTTGTAGTAGCTTCTAAGTGATCATAAGGTTGATGTATCATTTAGGTCTTATGATTGAGACTAATATCAAGTTTATCAACACTTAAATTGGCACTAAACTCAAATAATAAATTAACGTAGCTAAAGCTTCAACTTTAAGTTGCTATCTCCATAAAGATAACATATTTTCCCAAAAATAAGTAGAAGATCATGGCATCTAGTTCTTATCTCAACTCTCTCAAAGATGTCTCTTTCTTGCATAAACCCTACGCTTGAAAATAAACACTTCTCAAATCTTGAAGAACTGTAATATGAATCAAGCAATCACATCCAAGCCACAAAATGCTTAGTCCATATAAAATCAAAATCCAAGTTACCCATAGCTACGGAATTCATTATTAAGCATAAACTATAAATCGTTTCATGAAACTCCTTATATATGATGCAACTCCAATCCCTCATGTTCAATCCTCAATCTTATAATCCTTAATAATCCATCGATATCTTAGTCTTAAGGACTATAATCTCTAGCTAGATTCTTAGAGAAACTATTTTTAGAGGCAAGGATACTAAGCTAGATCACGTCATAAAAATTCCTCTAGAAGTTCTCTTAGGTATTGTTGGGGTTCAGTAGATCCAGAGGGTATGATATATTGAGGGCGTGTAGGTGTATGCCTTTGATTCGTTGGTGGGATTTCCAACAAATTCAAATGTCTTCAAATGCTCATATTAGAAAACTAGTGAGACCTCCAATGAAATAGTAGGGACAATTAAGTCTGAAGTGATTCGAAAGAAAACAACCTATAGGCCCACTTTGTTGCTATTCTTTCCAAAGTGTGATCACTAGAGAAGGCAAATTAGAGCACATATGGATGAAGTATGCTAAGAGAAGTAAGTAATAAGTTGATGAAGATGTTTCTTAGAGCAAGTTGCACTAGGGGAGGCTACTCGTTTGGCTGGCAGTATCTTAAAACAAAAAGACATTAGTGGTTTCCTAGAGGGAAAGACTAGAGAGGTAGCTCAAAGGTCTAAGGGAGTGTTTCATAAGAGTCAACATGTTTAAGGGGCAAGTCCTTATAGCACATCTTAGAAATGTCCTTAAGAAGATCTTCAAAAGGACTCTTAAAGTAGTGATGCTTCAAGAGCATAAACCAGCTAAAGACTCCCTCAGAGCAACAAGTCCAAAGGTCACAGACCTTAAGAGAGAGTGTGAGGAGAAAAATGGCCAGAGTTTAGCTAATGGAAAAATTAGAATGGCCTTGGTGCCTTGAAATGAAGAAAGGAGTAGGGTATATAAAATAGAAGGGGAAGATTTAGATGGTTGCTTTGAGAAACATGCTCTATGTCAAGATCAAACCTATAGCAAGGCATTCCCTCTAAGGCAAGTTCATCAGGTGGCTTTCTAAGTTTGGCTTTTTGTCCTATTGAAAATAGCATAATTTAAGGACAAAAATCCACTTTTTGAGTTGATCAAATGCTGTTTTTAGATTTATAGTTTTAGATCAAAGTGTATTAGGTTGACCATGGTTTAATTTCTTATCTTTGGTGTGTTGCAGGGCATCACTTTGTTCCAAGATTCATTGTCTTGCCATATATGGCTAATAACAACTAAAGTTTTACATCCTTAGAGGCACTCTAGACAATATAAGGCTGACTTATAAGATCTCATGGATTCTTGATCCATTGTAGACAACCATATATTTAAAACCTCATATATTCATAGTGTCTTTGATGAATTTTGACAAGGTGTGATAACATGGGTTATTAACGCACTAGAGATGTTTGGATGTTGATGGCTTTGGGTACATGTCTTCATCAAAGATAGAGTAGTAGATTTCATGCCAAAAATTAAATTCCTAAGGACTTTTATATACTATTACATATTCACTATTCTTTTAATTAAACTATGAATTTTATAATTGAAAAAAAGTATGGGAAGTTTTTTCAGAGAAAACAAAAACCTGTTTAAAATACGCTCACAAAAATAACCACTTGTTAAAAAGATAACCACCCTAAATAATATTTAAAATGTTTTCTCTCATTCAAAAAATTAGTGAAGTATCATATGAAAAATATTTAAATTAAACAAAGACCCCCTCTTGTTATGCATGTATGGGGTAGATTTTTTCCCAAAAAGTGCAACTATTGCACTGTTCAAATACCTAATCACTTATAAAAGGCTAACATCATTAGCCACTAGGGTCATTTTTGTCAAAGTAAAGCTAGTAAGCCAAGCTAAACATTAGAGAGAGAAAGTAAAGAACAATGAAAATAGAGAGAAAGAACACTAAAGGAGGAGAAGAATAAGAAGACAATATAAAGGGATAACAGTGCATCGAAGAGGGAGAGAGAGAAAGAACTTAGTCTGCTAGAATTTTTTGTCCTTGGGGCCCTACTATCCTGGCCATTGTCTGTCTCCGAGAAACGAAAGAGAGTCTGATTCTACCTGGATGAAATTTGTATAGCAAAGATAGAGAGAGCTTTCCATTGTCAGTAAGTTTCCATTTTTCCTTTTCTTTTTTTTCTTCCTTTCGACTTTCACATTAAAGCATAGTTGGTGATGATCATTTGCAAGGACATGTTTGAGAATTTTGATAATTTTTTATGGTTGAATATTGCATGCTTTAAGTAACTTTTGGTTATTGTAAATACTTCATTGTCGATTCCTTGCATGTATGCTTTTTTGAAGAATATTTGCTGTTGTTGTTTAAAATTTGGCTCTGTTGTTTGAATTCTATTGAAGATTTTTGTAATGCCCAATAAACTCATAATTAGCTAGTAATAAGCATCTTGCATATCCATATATTTAACGAACATACGTTATTGAATTAAGCATAAGGAAAGTATATCTTATAAGTATGAGTATTTATTACTTTTAAGATTGAATCATGCATAAAAATTCTTATATTCATAAGTATGACATTGAATTATAAATATATGATCTAACATGTTTTAAAAAGGTTCTAATTGTAGTGAAAAGCTTGCTTTCTCAATAATGATATGCTAAATGGTTACAAAGTGATTGAAAAGTGTTTTTCCATTTCAAGTGTATTCTAAACTAATTGTTTTTCCTATTTATATATTTGAAATAGACGAATTTGATTGGAATTGAAAGGATGCAAAATGGTACAATTTGATTGGTTTGTTGACTAGGTTGTAGCAAATTGAATTGCTCTTGCTTATACTAGATTTAAGTGCCTACCTATTAGCTAAATTCTCTTACTCAACACTCTTTCCACATGTCACACCCAAGAAAAAGATGGCAAAAGCTCCCAAGCAAGCTTTTCCCTTCTCTTACCTGATTTAGACCAAGTCAAATGAACTAGAATGTTCATTTTTGCCTCTTTCTTTTTCAAGTAGCTCTAAAAACATGCAACACTCTCCCAACTTATTTCTCTCCATTTTCCATGTCCTAAAGCTCTCAAAAACATAAATAATACCATAGAAATTTGGGTTATACAAACTAGGCCAAGTTCTCACCATTGTGAGCTTGAAAATCAAGTGTTTTGACCTCCAATAGAGCCCTAACTTTAAGCCCTAAAAATTAACCTCTATATTTAAGTTTCTTATGATGAAATAAAGTTATGCTTTATTATATATGATCATAGATATAGAGAAAGTAAGCTAGGATAAATTTAAGATCAAACTAAGCTAGTTAAGTTAGTTTCGTTGCAAAATTAATAATCATGTGGAATCTGATTATTCCCTTTACTTTTAATGATTCAAAGTGCTTATTAAGCAATTTTGAATGCTTTTAAATAGGTGAAAATTGGTTAGAATGTTATTAATAAACTTATGAAAAGAAAATACAAAGCTAAGTTAAGTGGAAAATCAAGTTTGCACAATGCTTGATTCTTGTATATTGGGTTGTTTTTATAGGACTATATACTTCCCTCAATGATATTTAAAGTTTAGAAATGTTAGTGATTCATTAAAAACTTGATTTGTCCAAAAAGTTGAAAAAATTATTATGTGTTTGATGAATTGTAATTACTAGCTAGGAATGTATGGAAATGCATGTTTGTTGTGATGATTGAACATTTAATAACCATGTTTAATCATAATTTTAGTAATATAGCATGTTCCTTGGCCAAAAGTGTGCATTGTGACATTTTTATTTTTAGCCCATTTTGTGCCTGAATTAATGTAAAACCATTGTAATTTGAACTTATAATCTAGATCAATGAGTTTGATTTATAAGAAATTAAATGTTATATAATTTTATAATGCTAGGCCCTTAGCACATGTTATCTTCTAAAAGGACTGAACTTTTCACTCAACATAAATTGGACTCGAGATAAGTAGAAACTACTTTTTACTACATCAGAAGACCTATATCATGTTATGTTTTAAGGTGCATTAGTTGGATTGTTGTAATGAATGATATAGTTTTTTGAAATGCATTCATCATTCATGACATTTACATTAGAACATGTGATATGATCAAAAAAGGATTGAGCTTTTTAACTAAAATGGGGATTTGGTGCTTAATTGGTAGTTAGGTAGGCATGGGACGTGGGTGGAACTGGCGGGCCCAACAAAGAGTGGTTGATACTTTGAGTTGAAAAACTAAGATAAGAAAAGGCACAAAGAGTTAGACTAAATACGGTAAATACCTGAGGTCTAATGACCAAGATAGAAACCTCGTATTATTATTACTACATTGCCCAAATGATGATTAAAAGGTTCCAAAACCATGACCTATCATTACCAATTAAGTATCACACTCCAAGAGTACCCAAAAGATGAAAGAATTGTTGAAAGAAAAGTGATAAATGAAAATGTTGGTTTGTATTCTCATTCAATGTTCATATTCATGCATTAGTTTCTGCTTATTCAGCTTTTGGTTCATTATAACACTTATGATGTAGGTGAACATGTACAGGGTTAGGGGTTGACCGATTATCCTAAGCTGCCAGATAGAGATTTGTTTATATGACATGTTTTATAGTAGCTTTTGAAACATATCTTGGAACTCAATTTTGTAAAACTTATTAGCTCTGTTATGGTTTTTGTGAACAGACATATGTTACTAAGTCTGGATGTGATAGTATAGTTTGTTCATATTACTAAGTTTGAATAATTTATATATTGTAAATAAGAAAATGAATGAAACAATAGTTTCAAATCTCTTTTATATTGAAATGAATATTTTGAGTGAACCATAACACTTATAATGCTATTGAAAGGTTAATATTTCTTATCCTAACTAAATAAGCTTTACACGATCTAATTGTTAGCCTGAGGGGTATTATAGTTTTTGGTATCAGAGTGGAGGTTAAATAGTTTCTAAAGACAAAAGAAGGCATATGAACATATCGTGGCTGGGAAACTTGGTCAACCGTTGGTATCTTTTGTCTTTATGATTTGTTGCTTTTATGATTTTATTAATTTATAATTATGTTCATTATGGGCTAATTAAAGGAATAAGATTAGGCATTACATAGGAAGATATGGCACCGAAAAAGAAGTTAGGGGAGGATGATCAGGAGGGTGATCTTGATTTAGTAAAGAATTTGACAAATCTAATCCAACAACAGAGTAGGTTGCATGGTGAATAGACACAAAGTTGTAGGATCTGCAAAGGAAAAACGAGTGCCAACTGCCTCCTCCACCTCTGCTGGATGCTTCGCAATCTGTTTATAAGAAATTCAAGAAAATGTAGCCTCTTGACTTTGATGGTGGTTCAGACCCATTAGTTGGAAAGGAATGAGTGAAATCCTTGGATGCCATCTTTGATTATATGAGGATTAGTGATGTAGAAATGGTACTTTGTGCAATTTTCTTGCTTGAAAAGGGAGCTAGAACCTGGTGGGAAGGAACTAAGCTTGGAGTGAATAAGCAAGAGTTGACATGGGACAAATTCAAGAAGATCTTCTATGAAAAATATTTCACTAGGGATGCTAGATCACTAAAATAAAGGAGTTTTTAGATCTGAAGCAACGAGGGATGTGAGTATGTGATTATGTTAGAAAATTCTATGAAGGTTGCAAATATGTCCTGGATATTGTTAAAGACAACAGTGAGAAGATAGACCACTTCTTAAGAAGTCTAAATCCTAAAATCGGAAAGGATATGAGGATGTCTTCTGCAATGGAGTTTTGGGAGTTAGTCAACAAGGCGTTGATCATAGATCAGGATGAAAAAGACATTGAGAAGTTTCATCAACAAAGGGGATCAGGATTTTCTCCAAGGAATCTTGTCAAGTGGAAAAGGGTAGAATAAAAGCCATAGTAGGGAAACAGTGAATGCCCTAGAGTTGAGTAACCTGTTAATATAACTGAGAAGCTTTTATATACCAAATGTGGGAAGAATCATTTTAGAGAGTGTTATAAGGTAGTAACTTGTGTTTCAAGTGCAAAAAGCCATGACATTTGGCAAAGGATTGTCCCACGAAGCGAAAGAATCTCTAAGAAAATGTGTATGCGATGACAGAAGAACAAGTTAATGCGGATGCATTTGTAGTCTCAAGTAATATTTTAATTTTTAAAGTTGCTGCAAATGCATTAATAGATTCAGGATCTACACATTCATTTGCATCAAGTGCATTTGTGAGGAAATTGGGCATTACACTAGATTTGTTGAAAATGAGATATAATGTAACGTTACCATCTGAGGGAAGAAATGGAATCAAATTAATTGTTAAGGGCTTGCTCGGTTCAGGTTGGTGATAGAACCTTATATGTGGATCTCATGGCTTTGGATATGGTTAATTTTGAAGTAATTTTAGGAATGGATTGGTTGACAAAATATCATGTCATAATCGACTGCAACAAGAAGATTGTGGTCTTTCAGCTACCTGGAGAAGGACAGTTTGTATTTAGAGGAATCACAAGGAGATCATCTATGCTAGTTATAAATGTAATGAAAGCTCGAAAGTTGCTTAGCAAAGGTTGTGTTGGCTATTTGGCTAGTGTGATGGATACTTCAATGGAACAGAAGATAAAGCTAGAAGATGTAGATGTGGTTCAAGAGTTCCTATAAGTGTTCCAAGATGACTTTTTAGGACTGCCAATTGATCAATTAAAAATCAAAGAAGAAGATGTGCAAGAAGAAGGCCTTTCAAACAAGATATGGGAATTATGAATTTTTAGTGATGCCTTTTGGTTTACCAAATGCCCCTACTGCATTTATGGACTTGATGAATAGGGTGTTCAAGCAGTTTCTTAATAAATTTGTAATTATGTTTATTTATGACATTTTGATCTACTCTCGAAGTAAGGAAGAACATGAAGAACATTAAGAATTGTGCTACAAGTTCTTAAGGAAAACAACTTGTATGCCAAATTTAAAAAGTGTGAATTTTGGCTACAACAGGTGGCATTCCTAGGACATATAGTGTCCAGGAATGGAATTTTTGTTAATTCAAGCAAAGTGGAAGCTATTGCTAAATGGCCAACACCAACAAATGTAATAGAAGTTAGGAGCTTTTTAGGATTCACAAAATACTATCAACATCTTGTTGATAGATTCTATAAAATAGCCACTCCCTTAACATCGTTGACTAGAATGAATATGAAATTTAGTGGATTGATGCTCGTGGAAGGAGTTTTGAAGAATTGAAGCATAGGCAAATCATAGCTCCAGTGCTTAACATTTCAAAAGGAATTGGTGGATTTGTGGTGTATAGTAATGCCTCCAAGAATTGTTTAGGTTGTGTGTTAATGCAAAATGGGAAGGTAATCACATATGCCTCAAGGCAACTAAAAGAGTATGAAAAGAATTGCCTAACTCATGATTTGGAGCTTGCTGCAGTAGTTTTTGCTTTGAAAATCTAGAGACACTACCTATATGGTGTGAAGTGTGGGACTTATATGACCATAGGAGTCTGAGATACTTCTTCACCCAAAAGGAGTTGAATATGAGGCTGTTAGACATGCATGCCCTAAGGAGTAAAAATGTAATATGTTTTTGGAGACATTTTTATCAATAAAGAGTTTGTTTATTATTCATATACCAAATTGTGGTCCTCTTTATGTTCATATTTGTTAGATGTATGATAAGCAAACAAAAGTCTAAGACTATCAGTCTAAATCTTTAAGAATTGGGCATATGATTGGCAGATTATGCGAGAGACATGATTCTTAAGGTAACAGTCTAAATCATAAGATCTGTAATCAAGGGAATAAAGTTGGGCGCTTTATTCTTACAAAGATTATTATGTTGTCTATATCCCTAACGGGAGATGGTTTGTTTTGGCCATTAGAGGAGGACTTCATGAATATAAATATTGGTGCATTGTCATGGGTGACGATGTATTGGATTAGGACATAAAGTGAATTGATTTGATTAATAGTTCTATTTCAACAAATCGATTCACTTTAGACAATCATATATATTGTATCTTTATTCTAAGATGAATAGTGTGCCTTTTGTCTTAACTTATGTCTTTTGATGTACCAAAGGGTGATATCCACATTTTATGTTGGTACGCATGCTAGTACATTGGAGGCATGACTCTTGATATTGTAGACCTATTATTCATAGATATGGAATCCATAACTCCTCCTTAGGAGTGGTTGATATTCTCTTATATGCGTTATCTTGTAACTGAGAAACTGGAGTGCTTAACCATTTGGATACATAGGTGTAATCGAAAGGTATACTATCTTTGGATGGTAAGTTTTTCGATGGTGAAATAATGGAACAAAAGAGAAAAATAATCAAGAAGGTAAGATAGAATTTATCCTTAAGTCGATTATAGATAATTCTATGGGGATACGATATATTATGATATGTCACGGAGACTTAGCTATATGGGCTTTGAAATTCTATTTAGTTTGAGAGTGCAGCATTATGCTTTTAGTGTAGTAGCGTTAGAGTTGATAATTATGAAATGTATATCTAGGATATTGGGTTTCATAATTATCAGGAGCTTGAACTATATAGGTCCATCAGGTCCCCTTTGTTAGCTCATAAAAAAACCTATAACGATACTACGTGCTTTTTTATTAATTAGTGACTTGTGACAAATTATCATATTGGCTGAAAATTCGATAGGATAAGATAATTTATTGTTGTTTATCAGTTGAATTAATTCAAGATAAACTTGTTGAATTATCAGAATCAGATAATTTATTATTGTTTATCAGTTGGATTAATTTTAAATAAATTATTAATCCAACAAATATGAACTATAGCTATTGTTCACAAATTATGAACTATAGCTTTGGGTATTTCTCAATTGGTTGGAAGGTGAGTCATCTGGTGGAAGAGCTATACGAGTGTGCCCATACACACACCGATCGTGGATAGAGAATAACAAAGAAGGCCAGTTGGTTTAGGTCCTTCTACAATGTCCTTTCCCTTCATCGATTGCGGGAGCTTTTCAGCAAAGAAGGTTAGTAATATCTCATTAATTTATGCATATAGCATGTCAAATTTATGTTTTGAAAAATACTCTAGTATAAAAATTTTAAAAATTCCATTACATACTATTTTTCAAGAATTGGTATCAGAGCCATAGTTTTTACATAAATTTGCAAGTTTATGATTATGCTATATGTATGAATTACATGATCTTAATCTCTCCTATGCTTGTATATTAATTTTTTGAAAAGTTAGCATGCTAGGGTTTCTATATATTTATAGGTTGTCATAGATTATATAGTGAATGTTTATTAATTAATTATGGTTAATTAAATTATTATTTAATTATTTATTAAGTAATTAGTTTATGTCGATTATGGTTCCTTAAAGGTTAAAATGTGTATCTAGATTTTTTATGTAATTAGATGATGGACTATCATCTTCGTCTAGGAATTATTATTTAATTTTAAATTTGTAAGAATTTTGTAATTAAATAATCATTCAGAGTAGATGAATCTAGAAGACGGATCTAGAGGATGGATGATGACGTTCCCTACGTGTTTCTAGAGTCTCTAATTTTGTGTTTTTGAATTGTTAAAAATAAAATTAAAAAACTGCAAAAAATTGTATTTTCTAGAAAAACGAGATTTCTGCTTGGTCGGCATGCCAAACCCTCCAGTTTAGCAAGCCGATGGTCACAAATCGGCAGGCCAGACTTCAGGTTCAGCAGGCCATTAGTAGGGCAGAAATCTAATGGCTTTAGCAGCAGGCCGAACTATCATGATTGGCAAACCAACCTGAAAAGATCGATAGGCCTATGGATCATGCCCAACAGGCTGATCATACAGATCGGCATGCAGGCAAAGAGTTGTAAATTTTTTAGAAAAGGTGAATTTTTTGGTGCAGTTTTGATTTCATTTTTTGAAAAATTCTAAGAAACATTAAATTTAGATATGACCGAAAATATGAAGTTTTTGATCTATGCGGGATTAAAAACTTGAAGATGGATATTACATGAAGAATGATACAATTTGAAGATTCAAGGATGAAAAATCGATAATATGTTTTGATTTATCTCTTGTAATCTTTATTTTCTTTTCTCTAGGGGTGGAACCATAATATTACATTTATTTATTATTATTTGGCTTGTAGCTTTGTATGATTGCTTTGCTTGTCTGTATGATAACATGTCATATAGAATAGGGAGTGCTGCTCATTAAAAATTGTTCATGCATGTTTATAAAATAAAACCTTGATTTCAAAAGATTGAGTAGGAGAAGGTTTTCGAAGAGAGGACCTATGGCCTCCGTTGTTGGTCCATAAGTAGCACAAGGTGGTTTCAACCCTTAGGAAGGGACTTCATCATATACCAAGTTAAATTTCTGAAAGGATAAGGTATTTTAGTATGATTTAAGGTTGCACACATCTAGGTGGCGATTATAAATCATGGATAAAATATTGAAATGATGGTTATACACTCATGTTAATTTTATTATTGACCTCCCTTATGAGCTGTGTTAATAAAATTAATGGCCAAAGAAACGATTATTAATATATGCTGGATCATACGGGTCCTAGATGGCATATATTAATCAGAATGGGATCTATGTTCCTGATTGAATTTGGCAAGTCTCCCCTAGGAGCTTGTTGAATTCTAAGTTGGCAATTATCATTGTAAGGTTATAATATTTTCAAGGTTTTGACACATAAATACATTAGTGTGCTACACATGATTATGTTATTTTACTAAATTATTATGATATGTTTGCTTATATTTGGTATATGATACTTTATTGTAGATTAAAAATGTCTAAAAATACTTCATCATCAATACTTGACAAAAACCAATTAACTGGAGAGAATTATAATGATTCAAAATGAAACCTAAACATCGTCCTTTCCTTTGAGAAACTCAAATTTGTGCTGACAACTCCATGTCCTCTCGAGCCTACTAGAGATTCCACTAATGAGCAAATCCAAGCGTATGATCATTGGAAAGATGCCAATTATTAGGCCCGTTGCTATGTTATGGCCAGCATAAATAATGTGCTGCAGGCTCAATGTAAGGATTATAAGACTGCTAGACAAATCTTGGATAATTTAGAAGACATATTTGGAGGCCAGGCCTTTACAATACGGCAAGGGGTACTTCAAAAACTCTTAAACTATAAGCATAGATTGGGGACGTCAGTAAAGGAGCATATAATGTTAGTCATGGGTTACCTTGTTAAGGCTCAGGCCAATGGAGCTGACATCGATGTTGAAACTTAGATGACTATGGTCTTTGAGACTTTATCTAAGGAATTCATTCCATTTAGAGCTACATTTAATTTGAGCAATAGAAGGGATATGACCTTGACGGAGTTGATGAAACAGTTACAAGAGTTTAAAATGCTAATCAGGGAGTCTCATGCTTGTAGCGAGGCTAACTTGGTTGCTACTTCTAGTTCCAATCCTTACCCAAGGAATGGAAAGAAGCAACGGGTCAAGAATAGGAAGTCTTCTATTCCTACAAATGGCAAGAACAAGAAGAATTGCAAGGACTTTCTTTCCCTATGAGGTAGGTATGATCTTCTACATTTAGAAACTTGTTTGGATGAGGAATCCAGTGACACCCAAGTCATAGATTCTAGAGCAACTAATCATGTTTGTGTTTCTCTATAAGGGTTCAAAGAAACAAGAAGTCTACTTCGTGAAGACTTCATGCTTCAAATGGGCAATCAATCCTTGGTCTTAACTGAAGTAGTGGAAGACGTCCATTTTTATTTTGATAATTATAGGATTTTAATGATACGAGACGGTTTTTATGTTCTTAAATTTAAAAGGAATTTAATTTCTATAGCTTGTTTATTTAAAGACTCTTATTTGGTTTCTTTTAATAATAAAGTTGTGATTCATAAAAACAAATCTTTTATCTGTTTTGGATGGATGCAAAATAACTTATATTTTATCAAACATAAGATGGACTTACTGCTTAATGCTGAGATGAATAATAATAACTCTAAAAGACTTAAAACTTCTCACTCTAATAAGACTTATCTTTGGCATTTGTGACTTGGTCATATTAACTTGAATAGGATTCAAAGGTTGGTAAGGGATGGACCTTTAAGTCATTTAAAGGTAGAATCTATACCACAATATGAATCTTGTTTGGAGGGTAAAATAACCAAAAGACCATTTAGGTCTAAGGGCAATAAGGCCGAAAGAGTTTTAGAACTTGTGCATAATGATGTTTGCAGACCTATGAACATCAGGGCACGATAAGGGTATGAGTACTTTGTTACTTTTATTGATGATTACTCAAGGCATGTGTATGTGAACCTAATGCACCACAAAAGCAAAACTTATGATAAGTTCAGGGAGTTTCGGGCTAAAGTGCAAAAGCAATTAGGTAAACCCATAAAGGCACTTCGATCTAATTGAGGTGGTGAATACCTTTCGAATGATTTCTTGGGACACTTATTAGAGAATGAGATTTTATCCCATTCGACTGCGCTGGGCACTCCACAGCAAAATGGCATAGTTGAGAGAAGAAATAGGACTTTGTTGGGCCTGATCAGGTCTATGATGAGTTATTCATCATTGCCTTTTTCTTTTAGGGGATATTCACTACAAACCGCATGTTATCTTTGGAACAATGTGCCTTCAAAATTGGTTCTTAAAACTCCTCATGAGTTATGGATAGGGAAGCGGACTTCCTTAAACCATATTGCATTTGGGGATGTCTGGCTCATGTTTTGTATGTTTATAGGATATCTAAAAGGAACTAAAATGGGGTTATTTCTATAACCCAAAGGAAAATAAAGTCATGGTTTCAACTAATGCAACTTTCCTTGAAGAAAGTTACATGGACGACGTTAAGCCTTGAAGCAAAGTGGTCCTTGAGGAGGTGGTGAGTGATTCGATCACTCTAGGGGTTCCAAATGATACAATTCCAATAGTGTAGAAAAACCAAACGAACCTGAACAACAACCTAAGGTGCTTCAGTGTAGTGGGAGGATCCGACATCAACTCAAGAGGTGCATATTCAATTATGGGGCCTACTTGGCTAAACTAGATGAACATGACAAGGATCCTTATGAGGAAACTCTAGACAAAGGCCATGAACACAGATATGAAGTCTATGGAGACTAATCAAGTCTAGGAGCTTGTGGATCTTCTCGAAGGGGTAAAACCCATAGGGTGCAAGTGGATCTATAAGGAGGAAAAAAGAGTGGATGGAAAAGTTGAAACCTTCAAGGCTAGATTGGTAGCTAAAGGATGCACACAAAAGGAAGAAATTGATTATAAGGAAACATTTTCGCCTATAGCCATGCTTAAATCCATCTACATTCGCTTGTCCATAGCTGCCACTCGCGACTATAAGATTTGACAGATGGATGTTAAGATGACCTTTTTAAATGGCTATCTTGATGAGTCCACTCATATGGAACAACCAGGTGGGTTCAAGGTCAAGGGTCAGGAGGGCAAGGTTTGTAAGGTGCTAAAGTCAATTTATGGACTTAAGTAGGCTTCCTGTTCTTGGAACATAAGATTTGATTAAGTGATCAAGACTTATGGGTTTGCATAAAATGTGGACAAACCATAAGTGCACAAATACATTAAGGATAGGAAGGTCATTTTTCTACTGCTCTACGTAGATGACACTTTGCTAATTGGCAATTACATTATGGCATTGTCATCGGTCAAATTATGGTTGACCAAGTAGTTTGACATGAAAGACTTAGATGAGGCTAATTTTGTTCTAGGTATCCAAATTTTGTAGGATAGGAAGAACAAAGTGATAGCTTTTTCCCAAGCTAGCTACATAGATAAGATTCTCAAGTAGTTTGCAATGTAGGATTCCAAAAAAGGTAGGCAACCATTTAGGTCTGGAATTACCCTTTCTAGAAAGGACACCCTAAAGTCTGATGAAGAAAGCGAATATATGAAGAAGGTGCCTTTTGCTTTGATAATGGCTAGTCTTATATATGCCATGCTTTACACACTACTAGAAATCTGTTATACAGTCGAGATTGTAAGTCAGTTTTAGGCAAATTCAAGATTGAACCATTAGATTGCAGTCAAGCATATTTTCAAGTACCTAAGAAGGACCTGAGGATATATGCTTGTGTATTCAAGTGAGGACTTAACTCTTCTAGGATACATTGATTTAGATTTTCAATCTTGTATGGATTCGAGGAGATCAACTTTTGGTTTTGTGTTTACTCTAGGTGACGGTGCCATTAGTTGGAGACGTGTGAAGCAAAATTGCACTTTGGATTCAACGATGGAGGCCAAGTATGTGGTAGATAGTGATGCTTTGAAATAAGCAGTGTGGCTCTGCAAGTTCCTTGGGGATGTTGAGGTAGTTCCTAGTATGGATAAGGTTGTATCACTGTATTGTAATAACAGTGCAACGCTAGCTAATGCTAAGGAACCAAAATTTCACAAGAAGAGTAAGCATATTGATTGGAAGTATCATGTGATAAAGGACTTCATAGAAGGCGAGCATGTCGTTGTGTGTAAAATCACGTCAGAGGATAATTTAGCTAATCCATGCACGAAGACACTTATTAGAAGAGTCTTCAAGAGGCATGTGAAAGCTATGGGGATGCAAGATTTGTCATATTTACTCACCTAGTGCAAGTGGGAGATTGTTAGACATGTATGTCCTAAGAAATAAAAATGTAATATGTTTTTGGAGATATTTTTATCAATAAAGAGTTCATTTATTATTCATATACCAAATTGTAGTCCTCTTTATGTTCATATTTGTTGGATGTATGATAAGCAAACAAAAGTCTAAGACTATCAGTCTAAACCTTTAAGAATTAGGCTTATGATGGACAGATTATGCGGAAGACACGATTGTTAAGGTGATGGTCTAAATCATAAGATCCGCAATCAAGGGAATAAAGTTGGACACTTTATTCATGCAAAGATTGTTATGTTGTCTATATCCCTAACAAGACATAGTTTGTCTTGGCCATCGGAGGAAGACTCGCGAATAGAAACATTGGTGCATTGTCATGGGTGATGATGTATTAAATAGGGACATAAAGGGAATTAATTTGATTAATAATTCTATCTCAACATATCGATTCACTTTAGACAATCATATGTATTGTATCTTAATCCTGAGATGAATAGTAGATCCATTGTCTTGACTAATGTCTTTTGATGTACCAAAGGGTGACAACCACATTTTATGTTGGTACACATGTCGGTACATTAAAGGCATGACTCTTGATAGCTTAGACTTGTTATTCATAGATATGGAATCCATAACTCCTCTTTTGGAGTTGTTGATATCCTCTTATATGCGTTATCCTATAATTGGAAAAATAAAACGCTCATCCATTTGGATACATTGGAGGAACCAAATGGTATACAGTCTTTGGGTGGCAAGTTTTTCAATGGTGAGATAATGGAACGTAAGAGAAAAATAATCAAGAAGGTAAGACAGAATTTATTCTTAAGCTGATTATGGATAATTTTATGGGGATATGATACATTATGATATGTCATGGAGACTTACCTATATGGGTTTTGTAATTCTATATAGTTCAAGAGTGCAGCTCTAACTTTTAGTAAAGTAGCGTTAGAGTTGATAATTATGAAATTTATGTCTGGGATATTGGGTTTCATAATTATTAAGAGCTTAAACTATATAGGTCCATCAAGTCCCCTTTGCTAGCTCCTAAAAAATCTTATAACGATACGGCTAGGTTTTCCAATAATTGATGACTTGTACAAATTATCATGTTGGTTGAAAATTTGATAGGATCTAATAATTCATGTCTGTTTATCAGTTGAATTAATTTTGTGAAAATTAATTCAAGATAAACTTGTTGAATTATCGAGATTAGATAATTCATATCTGTTTATTGGTTAGATTAATTTTGAATAAATTAATTCAGGATATACTTGTTGAATTATCACGAATATTTATTTTCCTAGAGCTTATCTAGATATAACTATTTTAATCAAATAACTTCTCTATTGGGTTATTTGAATTAAAATTAAGGCTCTATCCCAAGAATCTCAAGTAGAAAATAAAAGATTTGTAGGGATCGTTTATCATAAGTTTGGCAGGCCGATCTTTAAGTTCGACCTGTCGATGGAGCAAGTTGGGTAGGCCAATCTACCAATTCGGCCTACTGATCGAGTAATAAATAAATCATGCATTTTTAAGTAGATTTTATCTGATATTGATTTTGATTCAAATTTTTGAGGTCTTATCTGATGAGGATTGACCCCCAGGCCCAACCTTTATAAAAAGGGGAGTGAGACTCATTGTTGTTTAGATCAGTTGAGAAATCTAGAGTGAGACTCTGCTGGTGAGAATCTAAAACTCCCTAGAAAGCTGTTGTCCACAAATCACAAAATATAGCTTTGAGTATTTCTCAATTGGTTGGAAGGAGAGTCATCTAGTGGAAGAGCTGTACGTATGTGCCCACACACACCGGTCGTGGATAGAAAATAGAAAAGAAGGCTAGTTAATAGAGGTCCTTCTACAACGTCCTTTCTCTTCATCGATTGCGGTATCTTTTCGGCAAACAAGGTTAGTAAGACCTGATTAATTTAAGCATATAGCATGTCAAACTTATGTTCTAGAAAATAAGCTAGTATACAAATTTTAAAAATTTCATTCATAATTCCAACAGAAGCAACGTAGATGGTTAGAACTTTTAAAAGACTATGATTGTGTAATCAATTATCAACCTGGTAAAGCAAATGTAGTCACTAATGCCATAAGTAGAAAGTCAATGTCATCCCTCCATGTCAGTCAAAAGCCAAAATTATTGGATTTACAAAGGTTGGACCTTGAAATAGTCCCGAAAGGGATAACGAGTAGATTATCAGCCCTAGTATTACAACCTATGCTACAAGCTAAAATTGAAGAAGGCCAAAAGGTGGACAAGTATTTGATTGGGTTGGGAAACAAAATTGATGCAAGACAGAGGCCAAACTACTCAGTTACTAAAGATAGGTTTATAAGATATAGAGGAAGGTTGTGTATGCCATTTGTTAAGGCCATTAAAGAAGACATCTTGAAAGAAGCCCATATGACTCCTTATTTAGTACACCCGGTAGCACAAAAATGTATATTGTTTTAAAGTAGCATTATTGGTGGCTTGGCATAAAGAAAGATTAGCAAGTTTGTGGCTAAATTCTTAACTTGTCAACAAATTAAGATTTAACATCAAAGACTAGCAAGGTTACCAAAGCCTTTATTAATTCTAAAGTGGAAATGGGAACACATCACTATGGACTCTGTGCTTAGATTGCGTAGAACTCAAAAATGATTAAATTGCATATAGGGGGTTATGGATAGGTTACCCAAATCAACCCATTTTCTTCCAGTGAAATCCACTTATACCATGGACCAGTATGCTCAATCGCATATCAAAGAGATAATTAGATTACATGGAGTGCTGGTTTCAATAGTGTCTAATAGAGATCCTAAGTTCACATCTACATTTTGGAAGAGTTTACATGGTGCTATGGGAACAAATCTTGCATTTAGTATAGCATTCATCCACAAAGCGATGGACAATCTGAGAGGGTATTTCAGACATTGAAAGATATGTTAAGAGCTTGTATGCTTGATTTGCAAGGGAGTTGGGATACAAAGATTCCTCTAGCAGAATTTACTTGCAACAACAATTACCAAGCGATGATTGGAATGGACCTTATAACCTGTATGGAAGAAAATATAGATCTCCAACTCATTGGGATGAAGTTAGAGAAAGGGAATTACTTTGTCTAGAGATTGTACAAAAAATCGCTAAGGCAGTAGAAAATATACGTGATAGAATGAGGATGGCACAAGGTAGACAGAAAAGTTATACAGATAAAAGTAGAAAAGATTTAGAGTTTACTGTTGGGGGTCATGCATTCCTAAAGGTAGCTCCAATGAAAGGCATCATGAGATTTGGGAAAAGTAGAAAACTAAGCCCAAGGTATGTTGGCCCATTTGAAATCCTTGAAAGAGTTAGTGATAGAGCATAAAAATTGGTCGTACCTTCTTCATTATCCAATGTACATAATGTTTTCTACATGTCTATGCTCAAGAAGTATATTCCAAATCCCATGCAAGTTTTAAGATATGAGCCATTCGAAATAGCTCTTGATTTAGCACACAAGGAGAAACCAGTATAGATCCTTGATAGAAAAAAAAAGGAGTAGAGGACCAAAAATATTCAAGCAGTTAAAGTTTTATGGAGGAATCATTCAGTAGAAGAAGCCACTTGGGAAAGAGAATAGGAGAGGTAGAAAAAATATCCAGAACTATTAGGTATGTCAAATTTTAGGGGACAAAATTTTATAAGGAGGAAAGGATTGTAATGCCCAATTAACTCATAATTAGCCAGTAATAAGCATCTTGCATATCCATGCATTTAATGAACATCCGTTATTGAATTAAAGTGTATAGAATGCATATCTTATGAGCATGAGTATTTATAACTTTTAAAATTGGATCATGCATAACGTACTTATATTCATAAGTATGACATTGAATTATTAATATTTTATCTAACATGTTTTAAAAAGGTTCTAGTTGTAGTGAAAAGCTCAGTTTCTTGGTAAGGAAGATTGATGTGCTAAATAGTTAGAATTGATTGAAAAGTGTTTTTCCATTTCAAATGTATTCTAAACTAATTGCATTGCCCATTTATATACTTGAAATAGGCAAATTTGATTGGAATTGAAAGTTTGCAAGATGTTTAATTTGATTGATTTGTTGACTAGGTTATAGCAAATTGAATCACTCTTCCTTGTACATGATTTAAGTGGCAAGCTATTGGTTAAATTCTCTTACTTAGCACTCTTTCCACATGTCACACCCAATAAAAATACGACAAAAGCACCCAAGCAAGCTCCTCCTTTCTCTTACCTTATTTAGACCAAGTTAAATGAACTAGAATGTTCATTTTTGCCTCTTTAATTTTCAAGTAGCTCTAAAAATGTCTAACACTCTGTCCACTTCTCTCTCTACATTTTCCTTGTCCTAAAGCTTGCAAAAACATAAATTATTATGTGCTCGAAAATTTGTAATTAGCAACCATGAATGCATGGAAATGCATGTTTGTTGAGATGATTAAACCTTTAATTCCCATGTTTAATCATAATTTTAGTAATACAACATGTTCCTTGGTCAAAAAGTGTGCATTGTGACATTTTTATGTTCAGCCCATTTTGTGTCTGAATTAATGTAAAACCATTGTAATTTGAACTTATAACCTAGATCAATGAGCTTGGTTTATGAGAAATTAAATGGTACAAGATTTTATAATTCTAGGCCTTTAGCACATGTTATCTACTAAGAGGATTAATCTTTTCACTCAACGCAAATTAGACTAGAGGTTAGTAGAAACAACTATTTACTGCATCACAAGAACTTTGTCATCTTATGTTTTTAGGTGCATTGATTGGATTGTTGTTATTTGGGAATGACATAGTTTGTTAAAATGCATTCATGATTCTTGACATTTACATTAGAACATGTGATATGATCAAAATGGGATTGATGTTTTTAACTAAAATGAGGGTTTGTGCTTAATTGGTGTTCAAGTAGGCATGGGACGAGGGAGGGACCAACAAACCCAACAAAGAGTGGTGACTATTTTGGGGTTGAAAAACTAAGATAAGAAAAGCAACAAAGACTAAGACTGAATATGGCAAATACCAAAGGTCTAATGACCAGGATGGAAACCCCATATTATTATTACTATAGTGGCCAAATTATGACAAACAGGTTTTGAAAACCATGGCCTATCATTACCAATTAAGTACCACGCTCCAAGGGTATCCAAAAGAAGAAAAAACTTTTGAAAGAAAACTGATAAAAGAAAATGTCTAATTGCATTCTCATTCAATGTTCATGTTCATGAATAAGTCTCTGCTTACTCAACTTTTAGCTCATTATAGTTCTTATGATACAGGTGAGCATGTATAGGGTTAAGGGTTGACCGAATATCTAGGGCTACCGGATAGAGATTTGTTCATATGACATGTTTTATAGTAGCCTTTGAAACGTATCTTGGAACTCAGTTTTGTAAAACTTAGCAGCTCTGTTATGGTTTTTGTGAACAGACATATGTTACTAAGTCCAGATGTGATAGTATAGTTTCGTTCATATTACTAAGTTTGAATAATTTATATATTCTAAACAAGAAAATGAAAGAAACAACAGTTTCAAAACTCTTTAATACTAAAATGAATATTTTAAGTGAACCATAACATTTATAATGCAACTGAAAGGTTAATACTTCTTATCCTAACTAAATAAGTATTACACGATCTAATTAGTTAGCTTGAGGGGTATCATCGTTTTTGGTATCAGAGTGGAGGTTAAATTGTTTTTGAAGACAAAGAAGGCATATGAACATATCCTGGCAGGTAAACTTGATCAACCGTTGGTATCTCTTATCTTTATGATTTGTTGCTTTTATGATTTTGTTAATTTATGATTTTATTTGTTATGGGCTAATTGAAGGAATAAGATTGGGCATTATATAGGAAGATATGGCACCAAAAAGGAAGACAAAGGAGGAGGATCAAGAGGGTGATCTTGATTTAGTAGATAATTTGACGAATCTAATCCAACAACAAAGTAAGATGCATGGCGAACAGATACAACAGTTGTTGGATATGTAAAGGAATAACTAGTGCCAACCGCCTCTTCCCCCTCCACCTCGGCTGGATGCTTCACAATTTGTTTATGAGAAATTTAGCAAAATGTAGCCTCTTAACTTTGATAGTGGTTTAGACCCATTAGTTGTAGAGGAATGGGTAAAATCCTTGGATGCCATCTTTGATTATGTGAGGATTTGTGATGCTGAATAGGTATTTTGTGCAATTTTCTTCCCTAAAAAAGGAGCTAGAACCTAGTGTGAAGGAACTAAGCTTGGAGTGAATATGAAAGAGTTGACATGGGTCAAATTCAAGAAGATCATCTATGAAAAATATTTCACTAGGGATGCTAGATCACTAAAAGTACAAGTGTTTTTGGAGCTGAAGCAAGGAGGGATGTAAGTATGTGATTATGTTAGAAAATCGATGAAGGTTGCAAATATGTCCCTTATATTGCTAAAGACAACAATGAGATGATAGACCACTTCTTGAGAGGTCTAAATCCTAAAATCAGAAAGGATGTGAGGATGTCTTCTGCAATGGAGTTTAGAGAGTTAGTCTACACGACATTAATGGTAGATTATGATGAAAAATGTGTTGAGAAGTTTCACCAACAAAGGAGATCAAGATGTACTCCAAGGAATCCTACCCTATGGAAAAGGGCAGAACAAAAGCCACAATAGAGAAATAGCAAACGCACTAGAGTTGAGCAACCTACTAATATAACTGAGAAGCCATTATGTGCTACGTGTGGGAAGAATCATTTTGGAGAGTTTTATAAAGGTAATAACTTATGTTTCAAGTGTAAAAAGCTAGGACATTTAGCAAAGGATTGTCCCACTATGCAAAAGAAAGTACAAGGAAGGGTGTATGCGATGATAGAGGAACAAGCTAATATAGATGTTTCTGTAGTCTTGGGTAATATTTTAATATCTAAAGTTGTTGCAAACGCATTGATAGATTCAGGATCTACACATTCATTTGCATGAAGCACATTTGTGAGGAAATTGGGCATTACACTAGATTTGTTGAAAATGAGATATAGTGTAACATTACCTTCCACAGAAGAAATGGAATCGAATCAAATGTTAAGGGCTTGCTCGGTTTAGGTTGGTGATACAACCTTATGTGTGGATCTCATGGTTTTGGATATGGCTAATTTTGAGGTAATTTTGGGTATAGATTTGTTGACAAAATATCATGCCCTAATTGACTACAACAAGAAGATTGTGATCTTTCAGTCACCTAGACAAGAACAGTTTGTGTCTAGAGGAATCACAAGGAGATCATCTATACTAGTTATAACTATAATGAAGGCTCTAACGTTGCTTAGGAAAGGTTGTGTTCAATGGAATAGAAAATAAAACCAGAAGATGTAGATATGGTTCAAGAGTTCCTAGAAGTGTTGCCAGATGAATTATAAGTATTGCCACCTGATCGAGAAATTGAGTTTCTAATTAATCTTGTACCAAGAATAGCACCAATTTCCAAAGCACCTTATAGAGTGGCACCAATAGAACTAAAGGAGTTGAAGGTGCAATTGCAAGAATTTCTTGATAAGGTTTTCATACACCCTAGTTGTTCTCCTTGGGGAGTGCCTATATTATTTGTAAAGAAAAAGGACTAGGGCTATACAAAAACCTCCCCGCGCCCACCAACAGCCTGCGCCCGCACCTGCCCATCTCAAAAAAAGTGGGTTTATGTTAGCAACACATTGACAGGCGGGTTGAACCCGCCCACCAATATATTCAGGTGGGCGAGTTTGGTTTTAAGTTTTTGAGCGCGGGTTCAACCCGAACCCGTCTGCCTATATATTAAAAAAAAAAAACCTAAAACTATCTTTTCATTTGTAATATTCTATTTCTATATTAGAGCACTTGACTTTGTTCATCATTTCATTTGTAGTATTCTATTTTTTTTTGAACCCAGTAAATAGGCTTTAATCTTTATGGACTCTTGACTTTGTTCATCACTTCATCTGTAGTTGATGTTTCTTGTTGCAGTGAATGATTATATTTCTTAATTTGTACTTTTGAATATGGTCATTGTCTTTAGGCATCAAACTTGCTTGTTGTTGGGAATGCTTTATGTATTATCTTCTTATATTTTCTACAAATTTTTCTCACTTAAAAAAAAAAGTCCAAAAAATTACATTGGGCAATAGCATAGGTCTAAACGGCCTCAACCTACTTAGACCTGCCTGCCACCACCTAAAACAAGCTGAAACCACCTGCCATGTGGTGAGCGGTTTACGGGTTGGTTAATCGCCAACCCGCCATCTAAACAAACCAAACCGCACCCGCCCAAAAACCACCAAACTGCCCATCGTTCACCCCAAAAAAGGATGGCACATTGTGGTTATGTATCGATTATAGAGAGTTAAACAAGGTGACCATTAAGAATAAGTATCAATTTCCAAGGATAGATGATTTGTTTGATCATTTACAGGGCCCTTTCATTTTCTCAAAAATTGATTTGCAGAGTGGATATCATCAGTTAAAGATCAAAGCGGAAGATGTGCAAAAGACTGCCTTTAGAACAAGATATGGGCATTATGAACTTTTAGTGATGCCTTTTGGTTTAACAAATGACCCTATTGCATCTATTGACTTGATGAATAGGATGTTCAAGTAGTTTCTTGATAAATTTGTAATCGTGTTTATTTATGACATTTTGATCTTTTCTTAGAGTCAAGAAGAACATGAAGAACACTTAAGAATTGTTCTGCAAGTTTTGAAGGAAAACAAGTTGTATGCCAAATTCAAAAAGTGTGAATTTTGGCTAGAACAAGTGGCATTCCTCGGACATATAGTGCCTAGAATGGAATTTCTGTTGATTCAAGTAAAGTGGAAGCTATTGCTAACTGGCCAACACCAACAAATGTAAGAGAAGTCAGGAGCTTTTTGGGATCGGCAAGATACTATCAATAATTTGTTGAGGGATTCTATAAAATAGCCACTCTTTTAGCATCGTTAACTAGAATGAATGTGAAATTTCAGTAGACTGATGCTTGTGAAAGGAGTTTTGAAGAATTGAAGCATACGCTAATCATAGCATTGGTGCTTAACATTCAAACAGGAACTAGTGGATTTGTGGTGTATAATGATGCCTCCAAGAATGGTTTAGGCTTTGTGTTAATGTAGAATGGGAAGGTAATTGTATATGCCTTAAGGCAACTAAAAGAGTATGAAAAGAATTACCCGACTCATCATTTAGAACTTGTTGTAGTAGCTTTTGCTTTGAAAATCTACAGACACTATCTATATTGTGAGAAGTGCGAGATTTATACTGACCATAGGTGTTGGGTTTAGTGCCCTAAAAGCTGTGACATTGTACATATTGTTAATAAATAAATAAAATGACATTTATTATTATTTTGGTTGCTTATATGTATTATGAACACATTTATAAACATCAAGAAAATTCCATGATTATTTATGTGACTATAAATTTGGCATATAAGTTTATATGCATAGGGATAAAATTTATAGATAATAATCTAAATAGTCCGTAATAATTAATTAAAGTTTGAGATCTTTAATTAAATATTACAAGTATGGTCCAATCTCAATTATAATGAAATAGCCATTATCTGAACTATTAATGTAGAGACATTGGATTGGAGGTACTTTATATAATGAGATTATAAAGGACTGGACCAGATAAATTATAAATCTCTAATAATCATTCGTTACAAATAGAGTATTCAAATTTATCACTATGATGATCATATATTTGACAATCTTAATCCTGAGTATATATTAGACTCTTGTTTATGCCATTATATTTTTTTATTTGCTTGGTAAGATTTGTTTTAGCATAGACCGTAACTTAGCATCTTAGAAACATAATGTAACAAATGGCTGGGAATAATATTATATAGATATGGAATCCATTCCTTCCCTATGGAAGTTAGAAAAATAGTTCTCTTGAGTGATAATTCAAGGTTTGAATAGTAAAGAGCTCATTTATAATAAGATTATGAATTAACTATTCATTAGAGAATTATTGGAACTCAAGGATAAAGATGTAATAAGAGAGGTGAACGGATATTGAACCTAGCTCTTATTACGAACTATATATGGAGGACTGACTTATATGTACTAATTATATCCATGGACTACACGCATATTTTCTTTGAGTAATTTCACTATAATCTCAACAGTTTAGTTTCAGGTCTTTAGTAGAATAACACTGAAACTAATAAATTTGGCATATTAATCAAATAGTTTAATTAATTGTCAAATTTATTGGAGCTTGGGTTATAGGTCCATAGGTACCCAATACCACCTTTGTAACACTATATTGGATTTATGCATAAAATGAATTATACATATTTAGTTTGGAATTATTGAATTTTGAATTAATTATTTTACACTTGAATTATTATTAATGTGACACAGAAAAATGTTCTCTGTGACACATAATATAATGTGATAAATGTTGTCACATTTAACTGAGCATTAGTTAATTAATTAATTGATTAATTTTAAATCTATTCTTAAATAAATGTGATTTATTTTTGAATTTAGATTTAAATATATATATATATGGTTTTGAACCAAATCTTTTAATATATAAGATTTTATAATATATTAATATATATATATATATATTAATATAAAACAAAAAAAAAAGATATTGGAAGCGTAAAGTTTACGCTTCACGTAAATGTTTACATTTTACTTTATATATATATCATATAAATATAATTCGAATCTTTAAGTGATTCGTTAAAAAAAAAAGTTATGTGCGTGTGTGCGTGAGTGTATATATATATTAATAAGAATCATATCATGATTCGATTAATAATAAAATAAAAAAAAAGAGAGGGGAAAGTAAAAAGGTTAGAATCATGTAAAATTTATCCTTTCCTCATATATCTGATATTGTGGTTATTTCAAATTAAAAATCAATTGAAAAATTACTAATGGCTTAGATAATAAAAGGGACAGATAACCGTTATCTCAAAAAAGATTTTTCATTCATGTAACTTCTATAGAATACTCAGACAGAAAAATTGTGAGTTCTTCTCTAGAAAAAAGTCTGCTATCTCATGTGTTGAGTACATAGTAGATTCAAAAAAATGTGAGGAAAATTCATTCTTGTAGTTTGATGCCCACTCATCTCTCCATTGGTGTGGAGGTCTAGATTGGAAGATCTTGGTATCAAAGAAGAAAGCTAGGATATCCTGATAGTTTTCAAAAAGGTTAGTAAAACTCCCAAAGCTTTCTATTATTAATTAAAGTTATATATCTATTCCCGATGAACAAAGTTTTCAGAAAATTTTTGTTTTGTCAACGATTCGTTGCTTCCGCTGCATTTACTATTTTAATTCCAACAAATGGCATCAGAGCGGGTTATAGCATATATTATTTTAATTAACATGATTTTATTTTAATAATATCATGTTTTTTAAGCATGTTTGTGGGCACTTTTCATCTTTGTTAATTTATTCATGTGATGAATGGTTATTTAATGAATGGATTTTTTGTCGTTAATTATATGGTCCTTTTGGATTGATAATTTTATTTTTACTTTGATTAGATCAAATCTATGTAAGCCCATAAGGGGGCATAGGCTTTTTGTAATTTATCATTTTTTTCCTCATTGTACTTTCTTGTGGTTACGACAACAAATCATTATTATTTTTTTTCTCCTCTCCTTCACCTGCTACACGTGGAGCAATGAAGAAAAAGAAGTTCATTGGATCTTTTGGCCTAGTTGAGAACTTTGGGCCTATCAAATTTTAAAGGTAACCCAGCAGATTGTTGCATAGTAAACCACCGATGAAGATTGCAAAATTGGAGCAGGGAATTATGTATAACCTATAAGAAAACCTTTGTAATTTTTTTTTCTATTTTTTATGGGTTGTAATTTTAATTATCCAAAAGAACCCGATCAAAAATCTGTTGTTTATTTTTATTTTTTTTCATGAGATGATTGTGATAACATGTTCATGTATTATAACATATCATTTAGGAAAGTGCCCACTTATAGTTATTGTAACATGACATGCATACACATGCATATTATTTTTTTTATAAAGGTGTTTATAAAATGAGTTAATATGTGTTAGAATTAATGTAATGAGATTAAATTAATTGGGTTGGTTTTATATAATCTTAATTTACTAATCAATCGAATAATGTGAATTTAGTTTTAATAGTTAAGACTTGATAAAATTCACACTAGTTCTAAGTTATCTAATTTTAAATTGTTTAATGTTGGGTAGCTTAGACAATTCATAACAAATTTGGATTTTTAGAAAATCTGGTAATTTATTTAAGTGTAAGTGGAATGGGATTCTATTAACACATAATATGACTAGTAATTAAAAATTGTTTTTATTTACTAAAGTTATGAAACATATGATGTTTTATAAGATAAAACACATCTTTTAAAATAATGAGTAGGAGAAGGTAATATGACAATATAACCTACGGTCTCCATTATTAGCACAACACCGTAAGATTTAAGTGGCGCCTCGTGATGCTTTGATTTCGTCCTTCCTACGGAGGGTGTCTATTTAAATCAATAACAAGGTTGGCTTCCAAGAGATAGGATTTTATAATGTATTTCAAAATTGACCTACCCTATGGCAGTAATTTTGAGTTAAGTTGTTAAAATCTGAAACGGTGGGTCACACTCATAAAGATATAATTAAATTGTTAATTATATCTTGACCAAAAATAAGCAGTTATTAATAAATATAGAAAATATGAGATATTTTGAATATATTTATTAATTGAGAATGCCTCAATTCAATTCATAAATAATTTAACCTACCCTACGGCGGCACTTTATTTATTAAAATTAAATAATCGTGGAATTAGTAAAATATTATTTTGTGTTTTTCCATATCCATCATGCATCACGTTTACTATTCCAAAGCATATATTTATGATGTTTATGCAACCATTTAATTTATGTTGTTTTATTTATTTATTACAGCAACAATGTCTAATTCAATCATCGCTATTATCTCAAATGAAAAATTAATCAGAGATAATTTTGTCAAGTGGAAGAGTAACATGAACATTGTCCTAATTTATGAAAATTACAAGTTTGTCCTAACAGAGGAATGTCCTCCATCGCCTGTTGCCAATGCTCCTCATAATGTACGAGAAGCATATGATCATTGGATCTAGGCAAACAATAAGGCCCGCTGCTTTCTTTTGGCTGGCATATCTGACGTGCTTAGGACGAAGCACGAAAGCATGGAGACTGCTTATGAGATAATGCAGTTTCTACAAGATATGTTTGGTAAACCTTCTAAAAAGGCATGCCATGAAGCCGTTAAGATGGTAATGAATGCCAAAATAAAGGCAGGGATTTCGGTCAGAGAACATGTTTTCAACATGGTTAACTATCTCCATGAGGCCGAGGTAAACGGGGCTGTGATAAATGAAGCCACACAGGTGGGGATGATTTTGGAAACCCTCTCCCTTGCATTCCTTCAATTTAAAAGCAACTATTTCATGAACAAGCTGAAATATAATATGACTGAGTTGCTTAATGAGCTTCAAACCTTCGAGTCTATTTCGAAAGAAAAGACTAAAGAAGCTGAGGCAAATGTTGCAGAAGCTCAACCCTCCTCTTCTGCTCAAAAGACTAAGAAGAGGAAGAGGACTGAGGGAAGTGGTAAGTCTAAGAGTGGAGGACAACCTAAGAAGAACAAAAGCAACAACAACAAAAAGAGCTCAAACCAAAAGAAGCCTAAAGGAAAATGTTTCCACTGCGGCGTAGTTGGGCATTGGAAGAGAAACTACAAGAAGTATCTTCAGAAGCTCAAAGAAAAGAAGAACAATAGTAAATCAGATTTACTCGTTTTAGAAGCTTGTTTAGTTGAAGATGGTACTTCACCTTGGATAATTGATTCAGGGGCAACTAACCATGTTTGTTCTTCTTTATAGATGTTTAGTTCTTCAAGGGAGCTTACTGCCAGGGAAGAAACGATGAGAGTGGGAACAAGAGAGGTTGTTTCGGCAAGAGCAGTGGAAGTTGTTAAACTTTATTTTAGAAATAAGTTTTTAATTTTGGACAATGTTTATTACATTCCTTGTTTCCGTAGAAATTTGATTTCTATTTCCAAGTTATTTGAACAAATGTTTAATGTTTCTTTTAATAATAATTATGTTAATATTTCCAGAAATGGTTTGAATATTTGTTCTGTGCATTTGGAAAATGGGCTTTACACTTTAAGGCCCAATGAAAAATCACTGCTCAATACCAAAATGTTCAAAGTTGAACAACCAAAACCCAAGAAGCAAAAGAGTTCTTCTGATAATGAAACATACCTATGGCACCTTAGATTAGGTCATGTTAACCATGACAGAATTAATAGACTAGTAAAGGATGGTCCTTTAAAAGAACTAGAAGTTAGTTCTCTACTAGTTTGTGAGTCTTGTCTTGAAGGTAAAATGACTAAGAGGCCTTTCTCTGCAAAAGGCGAAAGGGCCAAGGAACCACTTGAGCTAATACATTCAGATGTCTACGGTCCAATGAATGTACAAGCACATGAAGGTTACGAATATTTTGTCACATTTATTGATGATTATTCAAGGTATGGTTACATATATCTAATGTAAATGAAATTTTGAAACTTTTGGAAAGTTCAAAGAATTCCAAGCGGAAGCTAAAAAGCAATTAGGAAGACGACGAAGAGTCTTCGATCTGATCGAGGAGGGGAATACCTTGATACTAAATTCAAGGACTATATGATAGAACATGGTATTCTATCACAACTCACCGCACCGAGAACACCACAACAAAATGGTGTTGTAGAGAGAAGAAATCGAACGTTGCTTTATATGGTGAGATCCATGCTTAGCTACTCATCATTACCTCCTTCATTTTGGGGATTTGCACTACAAACAACAGTATATCTTCTAAACATAGTTTCATCTAAGTCTATTCCAAAAACACCTTTAGAGTTATGGAATAGTCGCAAACCTAGTATGCGACATATCGGTATATGGGGGTGTCCAGCACATGTGCTGAAAGGAAAGACCAGGAAGCTGGAACCATGTTTTGAAGTATGCTTGTTTGTGGGATACCCAAAGGAAACGAGGGGAGGTTTGTTTTATAGTCCACAAGAAAAAAAGGCATTTGTATCGACAAATGCCACTTTTCTAGAGAATGTTTATATGACAAACTGTAAACCTTATAGCAAATTTGTACTTGAATAATTACTTTCTAATCAAATCAGACTGCAACCGACAACCGTTATCAAAGGACAAAACGAGGAGACCACATCTCCCAATCAGAATGTCATACCACCTTGACGTAGTGGGAGGGTTGTGAGACTACCTACTCACTACAGGGAAATTGGAGAAGCACATGTTGCTATCTCTGATTATGGTGAGGATGATCCATTGACATATCATGATGCAATAGTAGATTCTAAAAAGGAGAAATGGCTAGAGGCTATGAACCTTGAAATGGAGTCCATGTATTCCAATTCAATCTGGGAACTTGTAGATTTACCTGAAGGGATAAAACCCGTAGGGTGCAAATGGATATACAAGAAGAAAAGAGGAGTGGATGGGAAAGTTGAGACTTTCAAAGCTAGGCTTATGGCAAAGGGTTATACCCAAAAGGAGTGAGTTGACTATGAAGAAACTTTCTAACCTGTAGCTATGCTTAAATCCATTCGGATTTTTTTATCCATTGATGCTTATCTTGATTATGAGATATAGCAAATGAATGTCAAGACTGCCTTTTTGAATGGCTATCTTGAGGCAAGCATCTATATGGTGCAACCAGAAAGGTTTGTAAGTTGCTGAAGTCCATCTATGGACTCAAGCATGCTTCAAGATCTTGGAACTTGAGATTTGATGAAGCAATCAAATCTTATGGTTTCAATCAAAATATTGATGAACCTCATGTATACAAGTACATTAAAGATAAGAAGGTGGTCTTCTTAGTTCTTTACATAGATGATATCCTACTTATTGGGAATGATGTAGGCGTATTATCTAATGTAGAGAAATGGCTCACCAACCAATTCCAAATGAAAGATTTGGGAGAGGCAAGTTATATTCTTGGAATCCAACTCATAAGAGATCGCAAGAACAAACTGTTGGCACTGTCTCAGGCATCGTATATTGATAAAGTGTTTATCAGATTTTTGATGCAAAACTCCAAGAAAGGTAATTTACCTGCATGTCATGTAGTTTATCTTTCAAAATAGCATTGTCCTAAGACACCTCAAGTTGACAAAAACATAAGACGGGTACCTTATGCATCTGCAGTGGGAAGTCTAATGTATGCCATGTTGTGTACAAGACCTGACATTTGCTATGCAATGAGTATAGTCAGTCAATATCAATCCAACCCAGGATTAGATCATTGGGTAGCGGTTAAACATATTCTTAAGTATCTCAGGAGAATGAGAAACTATATGCTAGTATATTCTAGTGAGAATTTTGATTCCCATTGGATACACTGATTCTGATTTTCAATCAGACAAAGACACACATAAATCTACATCTGGATCAGTGTTTACTTTTGTTGGTGGAGCCAAAGTTTGAAGAAGCATCAAACAATCTTGTATTACTGATTCAACTATAGAAGCTGAATATGTGGCTGCTTGTGAAGCAACTAAAGAAGCTGTTTGGCTCTGTATGTTCTTAAATGATCCAGAAGTAGTTCCAGGCATGGATAAACCACTCACACTGTATTGTGATAATAGTTTCATAAGTTCAAGAGAACCTAGAAGCCACAAAAGAGGAAAGCATATAGAGAGAAAATATCATTTGATTAGAGAAATAGTACATCGAGGCGATATGGAAGTTGTGAAGATAGCATCGGAAAACAACCTTGCCGACCCATTCACCAAGACGTTACCTGCAAAGAACTTCGAGGCACACTTGGAAGGCTTAGGCCTTAGAGACATGTCTCACCTGCTTTAGGGCAAGTGGGAGATTGTTGGGTTTAGTGCCCTAAAAGCTGTGACATTGTACATATTATTAATAAATAAATAATTAAAGTGACATTTATTATTATTTTGGTTGCTTATATGTATTATGAACACATTAATAAACATCAAAAAAATTCTATGATTATTTATGTGACTATAAATTTGGCATATAAGTGTTATATGCTTAGGGATAATTTATAGATAATAATCTAAATAGTTCGTAATAATTAATTAAAGTTTGGGATCTTTAATTAAATATTACAAGTACGGTCCAATCTCATTTAGAATGAAATAGTCATTATCCGCACTATTAATATAGAGACATCGGATTGGATGTACTTTATATAATGAGATTATATAGAACTAGACCAGATAAATTACGAATCTCTAATAATCATATTCAAATTTATCACTATGATGATCATATATTTGATAGTTTTAATCCTAAGTATTTATTAGACTCCTATTTATGCCATTATATTTTTTTATTTGCTTGGTAAGATTTGTTTTATCACATATCATAACTTAGCATCTTAGAAACATAATGTAATAAATGGCTGGGAATAATATTATATAGATATGGAATCCATTCCTTCCCTATAGAAGTTAGAAAAATAGTTCTCTTGAGTGATAATTCAAGGTTTAAATAGTAGAGCGCTCATTCATAATAAGATTATGAATTAACTATTCATTAGAGAATTATTGGAACTGAAGGATAAAGATGTAATAAGAGAGGTGAACAGATATTGAACCTAGCTCTTATTATGAACTATTTATGGAGGACTACTTATACGTAATGATTATATCAATGGACTACTTGCGTATTTTCTTTGAGTAATTTCACTATAATCTCAAGAGTTCAATTTCAGGTTTTTAGTGGAATAACACCGAAACTAATAAATTTGGCACATTAATCAAAGAGTTAAATTAATTGTCAAATTTATTGGAGGTTGGGTTATAGGTCCATAGGTCCCTAATACCACCTCTGTAACACTATATTGAATTTATGCATAGAATGAATTATATATATTTAGTTTGAAATTATTGAATTTTGAATTAATTATTTCACATTTGAATTATTATTAATTGGACATAGAAAAATGTTCTATATGACACATAATGTAATGTGATAAATGTTGTCACATTTAGTTGAGCATTAGCTAATTAATTAATTGATTAATTTTAATTCTATTCTTAAATAAATGTGATTTATTTTTGAATTTAGATTTAGATATATATATATATATGGTTTTGAACCAAACCTTTTATATATAAGATTTTATAATATATTAATATATATATTAATATAAAGCAAAAAAAAAGGTATTGGAAATGTAAAGTTTATGTTTCACGTAAACGTTTACATTTCACTTTATATATATATCATATATATATAATTAAAATCTTTAAGTGATTCGTTAAAAAAAAGAGGTTATGTACGCGTGTGCATGAGTGTGTGTGTATATATACATATATTAATAAGAATCATATCATGATTCGGTAAATAATAAAAATAAAAAACAAAAGAGGGGAAAGTAAAAAGGTTAGAACATGCAAAATATAATATTTCCCTATATATCTGATATGGTGGTTATTTCAAATTGGAAATCAATTGAAAAATTATTAATGGCTCAGATATAAAAAGAGAGAGATAACCATTATCTCATAATAGATTTTTCGTTCACGTAATTTTTGCATAATACTCAGAGAGAAAAACTGAGAGTTCTTCTCTGGAAAAAAGTCTGCTATCTCATGTGTTGAGTACATTGCATATTCAGAAAAGTGTGACGAAAATTCATTCTTGTAGTTTGACGCCCACTCATCTTTCCATTGGTGTGGAGGCCTAGATTGGAAGATCTTGGTGTCAAAGAGGAAAGCTAGGATATCCTGGTAGTTTTTAAAAAGGTTAGTAAAACTCCCAAAGCTTTCTATTATTAATTAAAATTATATATCTACTCCCGATGAATAAAGTTTTTAGAAAATTTTTGTTTGTCAATGATCCATTGCTTTTGTTGCATTTCCTTTTTTAATTCCAACAATAGGAGTCCGAAATACTACTTCACCTAGAAGGAGTTGAATATGAGGTAGCGTAAATGGTTGGAACTTTTAAAAGACTATGCTTGTGTAATCAATTATCATCTTGGTAAAGCAAATGCAGTTGCCGATACCTTGAATAGAAAATCAATGTCATTCCTCAATGTCAATCAAAAGCCAATATTATTGGATTTGTAAAGGTTAGAGCTTGAAATAGTCCTGAAAGGGATAACAAGTAGATTGTCAGCTCTAGTATTACAACCTATGCTACAAGTTAAAATTAAAAAAGGCCCAAAGGTTAACAAGTATTTGATTGGGTTATGAAATGCAATTGATGAGGGATAGAGGCCAAACTTCTAAGTTGCTAAAGATGGGATTATAAGGTATAGAGGGAGATTTCATGTGCCATTTGTTAAGGCCATTAAAGAAGACATCTTGAAAGAAGCCCATATGACTCCTTGTTCAATACACCCAGGCAGCACAAAAATATATATAATTTTAAACTAGCATTATTGGTGGCCTGCAATGAAGAAAGATGTAGCAAAGTTTGTGGCTGAATGCTTAACTTGTCAACAAGTGAAGATTAAATATCAATGATCTGCAAGGTTACTAAGCCCTTTGTTAATTCGAAAGTGGAAATAGGAACACATCACAATGGACTTTGTACTTGAATTGCCTAGAACTCAAAAAGGATTTAATTTCATATGGGTGGTTACGGATAGGTTAACCAAGTCAGCCCATTTTCTTCCAATGAAATCCACTTATACCATGGACCAATATGCTTAATTGTATATCAAAGAGATAATCAAATTACATGGAGTACTAGTTTCAATAGTGTTTGATAGAGATCCTAAGTTCACATCTATATTTTGGAAGAGTTTACATGGTGCTATGGGAACAAAGCACGCATTCAATATAGCATTGCGTCCTTAAAGTGATGGACAATCTGAGAAGGTAATTTAGACATTGAAAGATATGTTAAGAGCTTGTATGCTTGATTTGGGAGTTAGGATATAAAGCTTCTGCTAGTGGAATTTACTCACAACAACAGTTACCAATCGATGATTGGAATGGCACCTTATGAAGCCCTGTATGGAAGAAAATGTTGATCTCCAATTCATTGGGTTAAAGTTAGAGAAAAGGAATTACTTGGTCTAGAGATTGTACAAAAAATCACTAAGACAATAGAAAAGATACTTGATAGAATGAGGATAGCACAAAGTAGACAGAAAAGTTATACAAATAAAAGAAGAAATGTGTTAGACTTTATTGTTGGGGATCACATATTCCTAATGGTGGCTCCAATGAAGGGCATCATAAGATTTGGGAAAAAAGAAAAATAAAGCCGAAGGTATGTTGGCCCACTTGAAATCCTTAAAAGAGTTAGTGATATAGCATATAAATTGGCCTTACCTCTTTCATTATCTAGTGTGCATGATATTTTCCATGTGTCCATGCTCAAGAAGTATATTCCAAATCCCTAGCATGATTTAAGATATGAGCCATTGAAAATAACTCCTAATTTAGCATACTAGGAGAAGCCAGTATGGATCCTTGATAGAAAAAGAAGGAGTTGAGGACCAAAAAGATTCAACTAGTTAAAGTTTTAGGGAGGAATAATTTAGTAGAAAAAGTCACATGGGAAAGAGAAGAGGAGATGTAGAACAAATATCTTGAACTATTCGGTATGTCAAATTTTGAGGATGAAATTTTATGAGGAAAGGATTATAATGCCCAATTAACTTATAATTAGCTAGTAATAAGCATCTTGCATATCTATGCATTTAATGAACATGCATTGTTAAATTAAAGTGTATAGAATGCATATATTATGAACACAAGTATTTATTACTTTTAAGATTGAATTATGCATAAACATACTTATACTTATAAGTATGACATTGAATTATTAATATATGATCTAACATGTTTTAAAAAGGTTCTAGTAATAGTGAAATGCTCGATTTCTCGTAAGGAATATTAATGCGCTAAATGGCTATGAATTGATTGAAAAGTGTTTTTCCATTTCAAATGCATTCTAAACTAATTGTTTTGCCAATTTATGTATTTCAAATACACAAATTTGATTGGAATTGAAAGTTTACAAAATGGTACAATTTGATTGGTTTGTTTACTAGGTTATAGCAAATTGAATTACTCTTGCTTGTACTAGATTCAAGTGGCTTGCTATTTGCTAAATTCACTTACTTAGAACTCTTTCCACACGTCACACCAAAGAAAGAGATGGCAAAAGCACCCATGCAAGCTCTTCCCTTCCCTTACCTAATTTAGACCAAGTCAAATGAACTAGAATGTTCATTTTTGCCTCTTTCTTTTTCAAGCAGCTCTAAAAATTTTGAGCACTCTGCCCACTTCTTTCTCTCCATTTTCCATGTCCTAAAGCTCACAAAAACATATACAAGATGATAGAAATTTGGGTTATACAAACCAGGCCAAGTTCCTACCATTTTGAGCTTGAAAATCAAGTGTTTTGACCTCCAATAGAGCCCTAACTTCAAGCCCTAAAAGGTAACCTCTATATTTATGTTTCTTATGATGAAATGAATTTTTTTTTTTTGGTTATATATGATTATATATGCAGAGAAAGTAAGCTAGGATGGATTTGAGCTCAAATTAAGCTAGTTAAGTTAGTTTCTTTACAAAATTGATAATCACATGAAATCTTATTATTCCCTTTATTTTTATTGATTCAAAGTGTTCATTAAGTAATTTTTAATGCTCGTAAATATGTAGAAATAAGTTAGAATGTTATTTTTGAACTTATGAAAAGAAAATACAAAACTAGATTAAGTGGAAAATCAAGTTTGTAAATGCTTGATACTTGTGTATTGGGTTGTTTTTATATGACTACACACTTCCCTTAATGATATTTAGAGTTTGGAAATGTTAATGATTCATTAAAAACTTGATTTGTCCCATAAGTTGTAAAAATTATTATGTGTTTGATAATTTGTAATTAACAGCCTAAAATGTATGGAAATGCATGTTTGTTGAGATGATTGAACATTTAATTCCCATGTTTAATCATAATTTTAGTAATGTAGCATTGTAACATCCCGAAATTAATTAAGTGTTATTAGTGTGTTAAATGGTGAATTAGTGTGTCATAATTAATATTTTAAACTTGGTTTGATCATTATGTGAAATTTCTAAATTTATGATATTTTTGATTATTTTAGTGATTTTTAATTATTCTTGATTATTTTTAATTGTTATTTAAATTTTGAATCAAAACAATTTGTCAAATGACCAACACGTCCCACTTTGGAAAACCATGTGCAGGACGTGGTATTGAAAACTGCTTCCCTTCTCTTTATAAATCTCACTCTCTCTCTCACTCTTCCTCACTCTCTTGCTCGTCTCTCCCTCTCTCTCTTGGTCACTCACTCTCTCTCTTAATCTCTCAAAATTTTTGAAACAAAATTCAATCTCAAGCTTCAGGATTATGGATTGAAGGCTTGGGAACACAATTGAGCAACCACAAACTTGATTCAAGCTTTGATTCAAGGTTAGTATCGAATTTTCAAAACTTTTTCAATTTTTCAATTTTTCTTGCATTTTAAAATCTAAGCATTTCTAAGCTTAGAAAACGTTCAATCTAGGTTAGATGAACTTAGATTAACTTGAATACAAACTTTGTTTTATCAAAAACGAATTTAAATCAAGATTTTTTATTTTTCTCAAATTTTTCTCATTTTTGGATTTTTCCAAAAATTTTGTTTAAAACTTGTTTTAAAGCATTAAAAGTAGTCTATTATATTTTTCTATCAATTATAATGATTACCCATGCCTGAGAATTGAGAAAACAGGTTGAAATTGAAGATTTGGGTTCGAGGAGGCCGAGACCCGTGTTTGGAAAATTTTAAAATTTTTCTAGATCGACAGGCCTAACTTTGTGTTCGGCAGGCCGGATTTATATGTTCGGCAGGCCGGATTCATCCGACCGGTAGGCCGAACCTGGGAAACTTCGACCGGCCGAACCAGGGCGACCGACAGGCAAACCGGGCATGGTGCAATTTCATGATTTTTCACCCGTTTTTACTGTTTTGAACCCCGATTGAAATTCTAATTTTATAAAATGATTTTATAAACCTAAGTGGCACACTAGGACACCATGAGATGATTTAATAATCTAGGATATCTCGGGTTAGATACTAATAGACCTAGTTTTCATTTAAGGTTATACGTGGATCTACGGAGCTAACATATAGCCGATCGGGATTATGGTGTGGAACACCGGCACGAGTATTGAGGTAGGACTTCTACCCTTTCTTTGGTAGCCAATTTTAAATGTTTTGACCTCAAAGAGATTTTTAACAAAAATGTTTTTCAATGATTGGTTGAAAAAGGATTTCTTGTTAACTGTTTTCTTAAACAGTAGATTGAGGTGTTTTCATAATAAACCTCATAATAAATGTTAATGATTATATTTGGTAAATAGAAATTTTAATTATAAAAAGATATACGGGCATGATGCAATATCAGAGATCGGGTCGTGTAGTGAACGACCTTGGGGGCAGGTCCCAAAACCCAACTGGGCCACTATGGTGGTGAATTACATATGGTTTGCCTAGGAAAAGAAAATGGTATTCTTCCTAGTCAACCTATTTAAATTGCTTTGGTAAGATAAAGTTTTTATTAAATTTACATCTATTTATTTAATTACTTGTTTTAATTCGTTTTCTATGTCTTCATTTGATTTATGAAATTTCTTTTAAAGTTAAATATTTTCAAATATAGTCCTACTGAGCCTTTCGTTGACATTTTATTTATTTTAAAATCTTACCCCATAGGTGATTTTCAGTTTAGGATCGGAGAAGGGTCCACTGACCGGACTTGTGACCAATAGAAGACTTTGGGTAGGTTATAATACAAAAATTCAAGGCATATAAGAACTTAACTTTTCTTTTATTCTGGACTGTGGTTGTATTGTAATATTGTCAGTACTGTGTGTGTGCACCTTATGTGGGCCAGTGGGTCCCATACTCACTTCACCCCATATCAAATTGTTTTATTTGTTCTTTTTATTTGTTTGAATATTATAACTGTTTGTTTTAAATAAACGATTTTAAAATTATCATGTTTTTATTTATAAATTTAATTCTAAAACCCTATTTTTAACTAAATTCTTATTTAATTAACTTAATTAATCCACCACATCACCTCCCGTACTCCGGGGCGTGACAGAATGGTATCAGAGCTCAAGGTTATGAACCTTGGGAATTATGCACACATATGTACAACATTGAAATACCACTGACAGTCCAAATTTTGTTTTCAGAAGTGAGAGAATGGCACCTAGATGTCGTTCGACAACTGATGCCAAGTTTGGAAATGATGAGGGCTATGTTGCATTTTGGCAGATGGTAGCAAAGGCAAAACCTGACGATTTCGAGGCTACTCACCAGCATTCATACTTTAAGGAATTCTGACGTGCATCTGTACCGACTTTTGATGAAACTGGGGACCCACAGGTGGCAGAGTATTGGTTAGATTCGATCATGAAGCATCTGGATACTCTTGGTGTGCCAGTGGAGTATCATGTGGAATTCGCGGCATATAAGTTTGAGAGTGGTGCTAATACTTGGTGGAAGCAAGCTAAACGCCTGGAGAACAATGGTAATATCAGTTAGGATAGATTCAAGGAGCTATTCTATGATCGAAATTTTCTGCAGGGATACAAGGATCAAAAGGCGGCAGAATTCTATAGGTTACAGTAGGATGATATGTCAGTTCGAGAATACGAAGCAAAGTTTAATGAATTGGCCAGATTTGCTCCCTCAACAGTGACATTAGAGCGTGAGAAGTGCATTAAATTTCTGGAAGGACTCAAGGTCCCTATTCGACGATAGATAGTTGCTCTAAGACTCAGGAACTTTGGAGAGCTTATGTCATCAGCGATATCAGTGGAGAATGATTACGCACAGTAATGTGAGAATCGAGCCAAGACATCAGGAGGACCATAGAGGAGCGATAGGAGGAGCGTCAGCAGTCGACCAACTCCAGGAAAGGACAAGCAGGGTGGCGTGAACAGTGGCAGCAGCAGTTCATCCAGCAGTGGGCGCAGCAACACCTGCAGTTTCCATTGCCATTATTGCCAATAGCCGGGACACATCAAGAGGAATTGCCCGATTAGGAATGCTCGCCTAGGATTTTAGACCGGAGAAGGAGCTAGTTGTCAGCCTCAGCTTCAGACTCTACCTCAGCCATAGTAGTACCCTCAGCTTCTATTCCATCAGTTCTCTCCTCAACAGCTGCCATATTCAGCGCAAGGGCACCAACCGCATATCTTTCAATGTAACATCCCTTAGTATCGAGCGTCGAGTACAGCCAGTGTGCAGTCACCATCATCGCAGCAGTATCGACCAGTTAAGCCCTGGTCAAGCAATGTTAATAGAGGAAAAGGAAAAGTTACAGTACAGGTTCACATGATGACATCAGAAAGTTCAGATGCCCAGACGAGTAACGTAGTTGTCGACGATACGATTATGGTTTCTCAGTCTTTAGTACAGGTGTTGTTTGATACTGGTGCCACTCATTCTCTCATTTCAAGCTCTTTTGTACATGCCTTGGGATTAGAAATAGAAGAGTTTGGTGAACCCTTAGTTGTAGCTTCACCCTTGGGGCGGGTGTGTGAAAATAGTGTCTGTAAAGCTTATAAAATATAGATCGAGGATGAGATTTTGAAAAGTGATTTGATTGTAATCCCCATGAGAACCTATGATGTAATTCTAGGGATGGACTGGTTGTCTAGATACAGTGTAGTGGTGGACTGCCAACTTAGGAAAGTAACCCTAGTGTCTAATAAGGGGACGGTAATCACCTACCAGGGTGGTGGTGATCGGTTAATGAGTGAGCGCCGTGTTAGGGCATGTCTCGGAGGGCAAAGAATGCAGTTTGTTACGCTGTCTTCATGGATTTGGAAGGAGAGCCTAGTGTTTCAAAAAGACGTGCAGTGATTCTAGTGGTAGATGAGTTTGAGGATGTCTTCCTCGATGAGCTACCAGGATTACCACCGCATCAGGAAATCAAATTTGGTATTGAATTATTTCCAGGAACAGCATAGATTTCTATGGCACCTTACAAGATGGCACCGGCAGAAATGAAGGAACTCAAGAAGCAGCTTCAGGAACTTGCTGATAAGGGATACATTTGGAATAGCACATCATCGTGGGGAGCATCGATTTTGTTTGCAAAGAAACATGATGGGACTCTCAAGTTGTGTATAGATTATCGGCAGCTGAATCAAGTCACAGTGAAGAATAAGTATCCTCTGCCCAGGATCGATAGTTGTTTGATCAGTTGGGAGGCTCGCAGTACTTCTCGAAGATAGACTTGAGATCGGGATATCACCAACTCAGGATTAAGGAAGAGGACATTCTTAAGACAACTTTTAAGACTCGATATGGACATTTTGAATTTTTGGTGATGTCGTTTGGATTAACGAACGCTTCGACAGCTTTCATGGATTTGATGAATAGGATATTCAGGCCCTACTTGGATCAGTTTATGATCGTGTTCATCGATGACATTCTGGTTTATTCTAAGACTTGGGAGGAGCATGAGCAGCATCTTAGAATCGTGCTTCAGACTCTGCGAGAACACCAGTTGTATGCCAAGAAGGAAAAGTGTGAGTTTTGGTTGACAGAAGTCAAATTTCTAGGTCATGTCATTTCCGAGCATGGTTTTTTAGTGGATCCATCTAAGATAGAAGCCATAGTAGATTGGGAATGACCGAGGAATGTGGCAGAGATTTGTAGCTTCTTAGGACTTGTAGGATACTACAGGAAATTTGTGAAGGACTTCTCGAAGATAGCAGCACCGTTGACGAGGTTGATTAGGAAGAATGTCAGGTTCGAGTGGAACAAAGAATGTGAGCTCGCCTTTCAAGAGTTGACGAATCGGTTGACTTCAGCTCTAGTGTTGATCATTCCTAGCAGTGACGAGCCGTACGAGGTTTATACGGATGCTTCAGGACGTGGACTTGGATGCGTGTTGATGCAACGTGGACGAGTGGTAGCATATGGATCGAGACAGTTACGACCTCACAAGCGAAATTACCTTACTCATGATTTGGAGCTCGCAGCAGTGATTCATGCATTGAAGATCTGGAGATGTTATTTGTTCGAGGCAACATTTCAGGTTTTCTCTGACCACAAGAGCTTGAAGTATTTGTTTACTCAGAGGGATTTGAACTTGAGGCAACAAAGATGGATAGAATACGTGGAGGATTACGATTTTGCATTGTAGTATCATCCCGTGAAAGCTAACGTCATCGCAGATGCGCTTAGCTGAAAGTCTTTAGGGATACTTGCATGTTTGACTCTTGAAGATTGGAAGGGATGTGACAGTAAGTGAGTTCGGGCTACAGTATCATGAAGACTACGATCGCATTTCAGTGTATCACATGGAGATGACCCCAGCTCTTGTTCAGACGGTGAAGCAGAATCAGTGGCAAGACTAGCATCTTTAGGGAATCTGGACACGAATTCAGAACGGCGAGTGGTTCGAAGAATGGAGGATACATGCGGATGGATCATTGTACTTCAGGGAGCGTCTTGCAGTTCCAGCAACTGCAGAAGTAACAAAGGCCGTCATGGACGAAGCTCATAAGTCTTGGTTCGCCATTCATCTAGGGAGTACGAATATGTATCATGACTTGAAGAGGCACTATTGGTGGAGAGGTATGAAGAAAGATATTCAAGAATACATGGCCAAGTGTACGATTTGTCTTCAGGTGAAAGCCGAGCATCAGAAGCCGGCAGGTTAGCTTCAGCCACTTCCTATTTCAAGGTGGAAATGGGAGCACGTGACGATGGATTTTCTTATCGGATTGTCGAGGACGGAGCAGCGGCACAATGCAATTTGGGTCGTGATCGATAGATTGATAAAGTCAGCTCATTTCATTCCGTTTAGATCGACGTGTTCGAGGAGGATTCTTGGAGATTTATATATGCAAAACATAGTGGGGTTACATGTAGTTCCTTTGTCCATCACATTAGATAGGGATACCAGGTTTAATGCCAAATATTTGAGGAGCTTCCAGGAGGCCATGGGCACAGATTTGAACTTTAGTACAGCGTTTCATCCTCAGACTGATGGACAGTCTGAGCGGGTTATTCAGATTCTTGAAGACATGTTACGTGAGTGCGCATTAGATTTCGACAGGAACTAGAAGAAATACTTGCATTTGGTGGAGTTTGCATACAACAACAGCTATTAATCGAGTATTGGTATGGCACCATTCGAAGCATTGTATGGACGACCGCGTTGATTGCCAGTGTGTTGGGCCGAACCAGAAGATAGAGTTATTCTTGGGCCGGATGAGATTTGTGATAGCAACGAGAAGATTGTCATGATTCGAGATCAACTGAGAGCAGCTCAGAGTCGACAAAAGAGTTACGCGGATAGAAGACGTTGACCTTTAGAATTCGAGGTTGGAGACTTTGTACTCTTGAAGGTATTTCCTCGTAAAGGCATTTCGTGATTCGGAGTGAAAGGAAAACTTACGCCGAGATATATTGGACCGTTCGAGATTACTCAACGTGTTGGTGTGGTTGCTTATCGACTAAACCTTCCTTCGAAACTTTCGCATGTTCACGACGTATTTCATGTATCGATGCTTTAGAAGTGTCCAACTGAGCAGGATAAGGTTGTTTCGTTCCAGGACGTACAGATTTAGGAAGACACGACATATGAAGAAGTGTCGATCCAAATAATCGATCGTAAAGTGATTAGTTTACGTCGTCATGAGATCTTGTTAGTTAAGACCGTGTGGCAACATCATAGGGTTAATGAAGCCACTTGGAAATTAGAGTCGAGTATGCGGGAGTTGTATCCGCACTTGTTTTGTTTTTGAATCGATTTGTAAATTTCGAGGACGAAATTTCTTTTAGGGGCGGAGAGTTGTAACACCCCAAAATTAATTAAGTGTTATTAGTGTGTTAAATGGTAAATTAGTGTGCCATAATTAATATTTTAAACTTGGTTTGATCATTATGTGAAATTTCTAAATTTATGATATTTTTTATTACTTTAGTGATTTTTAATTATTCTTGATTATTTTTAATTGTTACTTAAATTTTGAAACAAAACAATTTGTCAAAGGACCAACACGTCCCACTTTGGAAAACCACTTGCAGGATGTGGTATTGAAAACTGCTTCCCTTCTCTTTATAAATCTCACTCTCTCTCTCACTTTCTCGCTCGTCTCTCCCTCTCTCTCTTGGTCACTCACTCTCTCTCTCAATCTCTCAAAATTTTTGAAAAAAAATTCAATCTCAAGCTTCAGGATTGTGGATTGAAGCTCGGGAACGCGATTGAGCAACCACAAACTCGATTCAAGCTTCAATTCAAGGTTAGTATTGAATTTTCAAAACTTTTTCAATTTTTCAATTTTTCTTGCATTTTGAAATCTAAGCATTTCTAAGCTCAGAAAACCTTCAATCTAGGTTAGATGAACTTAGATTAACTTGAATACAAACTTCTTTCATCAAAAACGAATTTAAATCAAGACTTTTCATTTTTCTCAAATTTTTCTCATTTTCAGATTTTTCCAAAAATTTTGTTAAAACTTGTTTTAAAGCATTAAAAAGTAGTCTATTATGTTTTTCTATCAATTATGATGATAACCCATGCCTGAGAATTGAGAAAACAGGTTGAAATTGAATATTTGGGTTCGAGGAAGCCGAGACCCATGTTTGGAAAATTTTGGAATTTTTCTAGATCGGCAGGCCAAACTTTATGTTCAGCAGGCCGGATTCATATGTTCAGCAGGCCGAATTCATCCGACCGGCAGGCCGAACCTGGGAAACTTCGACCGGCCGAACCAGAGGAACGGCAGGTAGACCGGGCATTGTGCAATTTCGTAATTTTTCACCCGTTTTCACTGTTTTGAACCCCGAATGAAATTCTAATTTTATAAAATATTTTATAAACCTAAGTGGCACACTAGGACACCATGAGATGATTTAATAATCTAGGATATCTCGGGTTAGATACTAATAGACCTGGTTTTCAGTTAAGGTTGTGCGTGGATCCGTGGAGCTAACGTATAGCAGACCAGGATTACGGTGTGGGACACCGGCACGAGTATTGAGGTAGGACTTCTACCCTTTCTTTGGTAGCCAATTTTAAATGTTTTGACTTCAAAGAGATTTTTAACAAAAATGTTTTTTAATGATTGGTTGAAAAAGGATTTCTTGTTAACTGTTTTCTTAAACAGTAGATTGAGGTGTTTTCATAATAAACCTCATAATAAATGTTAATGATTATATTTGGTAAATAGAAATTTTAATTATAAAAAGATATACGGGCATGATGCAATATCAGAGATCGGGTCATGTAGTGAACGACCTTGGGGGCAAGTCCCGAAACCCAGCTAGGCCACTACGGTGGTGAATTACATATGGTTTGCCCAGGAAAAGAAAATGGTATTCTTTCTGGTCGACCTATTTAAATTGCTTTGGTAAGATAAAGTTTTTATTAAATTTCCATCTATTTATTTAATTACTTGTTCTAATTCGTTTTCTATGTCTTCATTCGATTTATGAAATTTCTTTTAAAGTTAAATATTTTCAAATATAGTCCTATTGAGCCTTTCGCTCACATTTTATTTGTTTTAAAATCTTACCCCATAGGTGGTTATCAGCTTAGGATCGAAGAAGGGTCCATTGACCGGACTTGTGACCAATAGAAGACTTTGGGTAGGTTGTAACATAAAAATTCATGGCATGTAAGAACTTAACTTTTCTTTTATTCTGGACTGTGGTTGTATTGTAATATTGTCAATACTGTGTGTGTGCACCTTATGTGGGCCAGTGGGTCCCATACTCAATTCACCCCATATCAAATTTTTTTTTTGTTCTTTTTATTTGTTTGAATATTATAACTGTTTGTTTTAAATAAACGATTTTAAAATTATCACATTTTTATTTATAAATGTAATTCTAAAACCCTGTTTTTAACTAAATCCTTATTTAATTAACTTAATTAATCCACCACGTCACCTCCCGTACTCTGGGGCGTGACAAGCATGTTTCTTGGCCAAAAGTGTGCATTGTGACATTTTTATGTTTAGCCCATTTTGTGTCTTAATTAATGAAAACCATTGTAATTTGAACTTATAACCTAGATCAATGAGCTTGGTTTTATGAGAAATTAAATGGTATATGATTTTATAATGTTAGGCTTCTAGCACATGTTATCTTATAAGAGGAATGATCTTTTCACTCAATGCAAATTAGACCTGAAGTAAGTAGAAACTACTATACTGCATCACAAGAGCTATGTCATGTTATGTTTTAAGGTGCATTAATTAGATTGTTGTTATTTGAGAATGATATAGTTTTTTGAAATGCATTCATGATTCATGACATTTATATTAGAACATGTGATATGATCAAAAAGGGATTGAGGTTTTTAACTAAAATGAGGGCTTGGTGCTTAATTGGTGTTCGAGTAGGCACGGGTTAGGGTGGGACCTGCAGACCCAACAAAGAGTGGTGAATCTTTAAGGTTGAAAAACTAAGATAAGAAAAGCCACAAAGACTAAGACTCAATACGGCAAAGACTTGAGGTCTAATTACAAAGATGGAAACCTTGTATTATTATTACCACCTTGGCCAAGTTTTGATGACCTGGTTTCGAAAACCATGGCCTATCATTACCAATTAAATACCATACTCTAAGGGTGCCCAAAAGAAGAAAGAATTGTTGAAAGAAAACTAATAAAAGAAAATGTCTGATTGCATTCTCGTTCAATGTTCATGTTCATGTTCATGCATTAGTTTCTGCTTCTTGAGCTTTTCGCTCATTAGAGTTCTTATGATGCAGGTGAACATGTACAGGGTTAGGGGTTGACCTAGTATCTAAAGCTGTCGGATAGAGATTTGTTCATATGCCATGTTTTAGAGCATCTTTTGAAACGTATCTTGGAACACAGTTTTGAACTTAACAACTTTGTTATGGCTTTTGTGAATAGAGATGTGTGTTGGAAAAATAGTACATAGTAGAAATTTTAAAATTTTTAATCAGAGTATTTTTCAAAACACAAGTTTAACATGCTATATGCATAAATTAACTAGATCTTACTAACCTTGTATATTAAAGAGCTCCTACAATCTATGAAGAGAAGGGCGTTCTAGAAAAGCCTCAACTAACTAGTCTTCCTTGCTATTCTCTATCCACGATCGGAGTATGTATGGGCACACCTCGAATAGCTTTTTCTAGTGACTCTCCTTCCAACTAATTAAGAAAACCCAAAACTAGTATTCATGATTTGTGAACAATAGCTCTCAAGTGAGTTTTAGAGACTCACAGGCTAGAGTACTCACTCTTAATTTCTCAACTGATCTAAGTAACCTTTGAGTCTCATTCCTTATTTATAGAGGTCATCCGCATAGTTGGTCATTATCAAAAAAGGCCTCAAAAATTCAAATCTGGATCAATATATGATAAAATTGCATAAAAACATGTGGTCAAATTATCGTTCGGTCGGCAGGTTGAACTGTAGATCGGCCTGTCAAACTTACTGCATTAGCAAACCAAACCTGAAGATCGACTAGCCAAACTTACAATAAATTATCCTTGTGAATTTTTATTTTCCACCCAAAATTCTTTGGATAAAGCCTTAGTTTTAATTCAAATAATCCAATAGAGAAGTTATCTGATTAAAACAGCAAGATCCAGACAATCTCTAGGAAAATAAACATTCCCGATAATTCAACAAGTTTATCTTAAATTAATTTTCACAAAATTAATTCAACCGATAAACAAAAATGAATTATCTGATCCTATCGAATTTCAACCAATCTAATAATTTAACATAAGTCACCAATTTATTGGAAAAGCATGCCGTATCGTTACAGGATTTATTATGAGCCAGCAAAGGGGGCTTGATGGACTTATATAATTCAAGCTTTTGTTGATTATGAAACCCAATATCCTAGATGGACATTTCATAATTATCAACTCTAATACTACTCCACTAAAAGCTTACAGCTGCACTCTCAAACTATATTGAATTATAAAGCCCGAATAGCTAAGTCTCCATGACATATCATAATGTATCGTATCCCCATATGATTTCCATAATTGGCTTAAGGATAAATTATGCCTTACCTTCCCGATTATTTTTCTCTTACATTCCATTAACTCACCATCGAAAAACTAACCATCCAAAGACGATATATCATTTGATCACACCAATGCATCCAAATGGTTGAGCACTCCAGCTTTCCAATTACAAGATAATGCATAAAAGATGATATCAACTATTCTTGAAGAGGAGCTATAGATTCCATTTCTATAATAAAATGCCTATGCTATCAGGAGTCATGCCTCCAACATACCAGCATGTGTACTACCATAAAATGTGGATGTCACCTTTTGGTACATCAAAAGACACAAGTCAAGATAATAGGCCCACTATTCATCTCAGGATTAAGATACAACACATATGATTGTCTAAAGTGAATTGATTTGCTAAGACAGAATTATTAATCCAAATCAATTCACCTTATGTCCAGATCTAATGTATCATCACCTATGACAATGCACCAATGTTTCTATTCGTGGAGTCCACCTTCGATGGTCAAGACAAACCATCTTCCGTTAGGGATCTAGACAACATAACAATCTTTGCATGAATGAAGCACCCAACTTTATTCCCTCGATTGTGGATCTTATGAGTTAGATCGTCACCTTAACAATCGTGTCTTCTGCATAATCTATCCATCATATGCCCAATTCTTAAAGGTTTAGACCGATAGTCTCAGACTTTTATTTGCTTATCATACATCCAACAAATATGAACGTAAAGAGGACTACAATTTGGTATATGAATAATAAATAAACTCTTTATTGATAAAAATATCTCTAAAACATATTACATTTTTACTCCTTAGGGCATACATGTCTAACAATCTCCCACTTGCACTAAGTGAGTAAATATTTCAAATCTTGCATCCCCATAGCTTTCGCATGCCTCGCGAAGACTTTACCAGTAAATGTTTTCGTGAATGGATTAGCTAAATTGTCCTCTGACGTGATTTTGTAGACAACACAACATTCCCACCTTCTACAAAGTCCTTTATCACATGATACTTCCAATCAATATGCTTACTCTTCTTGTAAAATCTTGGTTCCTTAGCATTAGCTACCGCTGCACTATTATCACAATAAAGTGATACCGCCTTATCCATACCAAGAATCACCTCAAGATCCCTAAGGAACTTGCAGAGCCATACTACTTCTTTCGAAGTATCACAAACTGTCACATACTCAGCCTCCATTGTTGAATCTAAAGTCCAATCTTGCTTCATACTTCTCTAGCTGATGGCACTGCTACCCAAGGTAAACATAAAACCAGAAGTCGATCTCCTCAAATCCAGACAGGATTGGAAATCCAAGTCAGTGTATCCTAGAGGTGTTAAATCCTGACCCAAATATACAAGCATATACTCTCAAAATTGATAGTCTCGAGGACTCAGTATATGCCTAATTCTAAAGGTTTAGACTGATAGTCTCAGACTTTTGTTTGCTTATCATATATTCAACAAATATGAATGTAAAGACGTCAACAATTTGGCATATAAATAATAACTAAACTCTTTATTGATAAAAATGCCTCCAAAAACATATTATATTTTTACTCCTTAGGGCATACATGTCTAACAATAAAAACAAATGAAATAAAATTAAAAAAATGAAATAAAAGTAGAATACAAAAATAAACAAAATTAAAGAAAATCAAATAAAAAACAAGAGCATAGTAAAAACATGTACATTTAAGGATATAAAAAACTCTATTTTTATAGAGTTATCAACAAATGTCACCATAGCTGTCCAAGCACCACTACCCACACCACCCGCTAACTACCATGTGTCACCTCACTTAACAACACAACCTCATCCAATGAGATCAATGGCGTTGTATCTCTACAACCATATTGTCTTTTCTTTTGACTCTCAACCAGAATTGTCGCAAAGAGCCACAACAAATCTATGACTAGCCAATTTTGTGTCCTTTCATCTGTCCTGAATTGCCATTTATAGTCTCTATAAACCGCTTCAGAGGGGCCAACAACCAAAATCTTGGTACTTATTGGCGAATCTCAACTGAAGTCGTTGCCAAAAGCTCTACAACTAACAAATCTGTTGCCTTCATGGTCAATGTCACTCTAGTACTCCAAAATCATCATGCCATAAAACCCTCGAGTTTAGCCCTTACAACACAGCTAGAAGGTGGGTCTCTGATAATGAAGAAGGGAAGAATCATATCTATTTTTTCTAACTTTTTTAGTTATTTAGGATAATTGTTGTCTTCAAATCATAGGTAGGAAGATCTATTTAATTATTTTCTTATCTAATATTTGATTTTGATCTAATGCCCTTTAGGTGTTCCCCACCAGTAGGGTAAAAAAAACCTTGCCATCATGACTTACCCAAATCTTAATTACAATTGGTGAATTAGTCTCGAATAGTTTTTCCCCTTCTCACATATAACTTACACTTACATAAAATCTTCATGGTTTTATCACTTATCAGATCAAAAAAAGAAAAAAAAAAGTTCATTTTTATCTTTTCCTTTCCAAACCAACCTTCTAGTCTGATGACTTAAACCATTTCTATTCTTTTGTCTTTCACTCTTTTTTCTTTTCTTTTCCCTTTCCCTTAATTTTTTTTTTAATTTTGTAATGTCTGTCATTTTTCTTTAACATTTAAATGAGAAAATTTACAACTTAGCATGATAACAATTTTACTTTATAAAATTTAGGTTAAGTAACTAATGTTTTTGATCTAGTTATGATGTAGGTTATGGCCACGTGAGAACAATGTACATGAAATATTCACGTCAACATTATATGGCTTAATATTGTGCATGAAAAATGTGATTCCTATGAATTTTAATCATTTGATTGTAATAATATATTCATATATATATGTAAATGAGTTAAAATGATGAATAATGCAAAAAATATGGATCAATTCTAAGTTCGAGAGCTAAAGATATGATCAAAACATGGTTTTTTGATAGGCTAAATAAAAGGCCAAGCCCATTGTCCCAAAACTAGCACCATAGTGCCACAAGAATTTCAGGCTAGTGTCGTGGTGCTAGAAATCAGTGCCCAAACATTGCATCGAGCTGATTTTGAAGTTTACACATGTTTTTACATAGATTTTGAGTCCTAAACTTACACATTTGATTTTCAACCAATTTTGATCCATTGTTTCAATTTCTAATCATCTAATATTAGGTAACCAATTTAGGAATTGTATTTTTAAATTAATTTAAAAGATTTTTGAGTTAAATACTAGGGTTTCTCTCACCTACACTCTCTTTTTCATTCATAAATTTATAAATACATCTTTTTGCTGCTAAAACCTTCATGTTTCCTTATCTTCCAGCCAAAGAAAATTCTTTTCTTCTTCTCCTCTCAAATACATGTTCATAAGCCTCCATTACCACTTAAAAATTCTCTTGGAAAGCTTCCATCATCTCTCCAATCCACGAAGCTAAGAATTCCATCACCCATCTGCATCTCTTTTAAGCAGTTGCAGAAGGAATTCTTTTCAGAGATTTAATGTGCAAGCCTTCCTATCTGCTTAATAAAAATATAAGGACTCAAGGTATGATTTTAAGGTATCATTGATTATGATTTTTATGGATTATATGAATATGTGATTTTTGTGGTAATCATATTTAAAAGGTTTCGTTTGAAGTGTCGATAAATATAAATGTTATGTTGTCATGAAATATAAACTATCTTATTATTAGTTTGATTATGAAAACATTATTTTTATGGTTGCAAATATTTATGTTCATATGATATGATGAAATTTCATGGAAATAATATTTTGTTATCAATTATGTTGGGAAAGTTCTAGTGATTTTGATTGTTTTATGAAATTCCCGATAATGTTTTTAATTGGTATGATTTTATTTCTTTGTAATTTTTGTATATTACACATATTTATATGTCAAGAATGCCAACAAATTTTTATAAATATTCATTGAATATATTTTTAATGTTATGAGCCTTCAGACAAACACTGCTTAAAGATTTCTTTATGCTGATGGCTTTGTATATTTGTGTTGTAAGGTCTGTTTTATTATATAAATGGTATTTATTGATTCTATAAAAATAAATTTGTCTTTGTCGACATGTTAACTATTATTTTAATAATTTTTAGCCTTATATCATGTCTATGTTTTGAGGAAAAAAATTGTGGATCACTGACTGCTCAATGTTTGATAGTGTTTGATTGATATGTTCTATATATTTTGTAAGATAGGAAATCAAATTTTTAAATTTTTTTAATATTTCTTATTTTTCTAGTGCTTATTTATATGTTAAGCATGTTGCATAAAAATTTCAGAATCATATGATGTATATTTGATTTTATAACAATGTTTGATTGAATGGTGTTCACTATTTAGTAAGTCTAAAGTTAATATTGCCTCTATGTTCAAACTTGTGTTTTGAATTGTTAAGATTTTTTTTATGCTAAATTTTTATGTTATTATGTGTCTATTATGTGTGGTAAGTTTTATAAATTATTTTATGACATAATTTATTTAATCCGTAATTTTAAATGATGATTGCTCATTGTCCAATGTTTGTTGACAAATTTTGTGGTATAATTTGTGAGATTTCTTTAAGTAATCAATAGACATTTTTATAGCTAAAGAAAATTTTGAAGATTATATATAATGTTAATTTCATTCTTGCAAATTTTGATCCTCTAGTTGTATGTGAATTGTAAGTTATAAAGTGGCAAATCCTTAAAGGTTAATTAGTTTTTGTGACTCGTAGATTTGCTTAAATGTATTGAAAAAAGAAAAAGGTACTTTGGATTAATATTTTCAAGAGAAAATAATTTGAGTGATGTTTTTATATATTGCCTGTGTTATGGAAGAAGCTTTACACTTTTATCATGCTTATAAATTGAGATTAAATTCTTTAAATGTTTAGAGGTCAAGTTATTTGCTTGTATGTTTCTTGACTGTAAGACCATGTTTATGATTTAAAGACGCTTTATTTCATTATTAATGATGCCGAGTGATGTAATATGGGTTAAATAGTATTGTAAACATGAATAATAATTTCATGTATTATATGAATGATTGACATGAACACTCCAAAAGACAAATACACCGAGAACCATAGCTACGTCATCAAAGATAATGTTTAGTAAGCAAGCAAGTCAAGTAAATATATTCTCACCTATAACAAGATAAAAGTTTATAAATAACTTTTAAGGATATGTTTTATGATGATTTTTAAGTTTGTTTTTTACATATTATCTTCTCATGAAAACTCTTGTTGCGATAAAAAAAGGTTTTAACGGATATTTTAATGACAAGATATGTTAAAAGTATATCTATATATGTATTACTTAATTGACCATTGCACATCATGTGTTTAAGTTTATTATCTCCCAAAGGTGGGACTTGTCATGTTTGGTGTGGGATTAGCTACCTCACTTCTCTTATGACAGCACACCAACAATGTTAACGGTACAATGCTTGGGCCACTAAAGATAAATTGAACAATGTTTTACTATAGAAGTTTGAATGAAAGATATGTTATATAAAGCAAATGCACTAAATATACTATTATGTTATGATTATGTTTTTATGCAAAGCTTTATGAAATGTTTTACGTTTTGAGATAGAAAAGTGTACTTACTAAGCTTATGCTTACTTAGTTTATATTATGTTATGAAACAGAGTCATGTCATGAATGGAATTTAAACTCAAATAGTATTTGAGTGATTATGTTTCGTACTTTTGTTTGCTTGAAACTAAGTTTTGTATGTTATTTATAATTTTCAATTTATGATTATTATTGAATAAGTATTTGTATTTCTAGATTTTTGGCTTCTTAGTTTTATTATATAAAAACTACACTATGCTATTTATTCTATCATGCCTGGTCTTAATTGGATGTTTTGTTTTATTTTAGTAAACTAACTATTTCTGCAAGTGTTCAATTAGCTGAATGCCTTTGGTGCTCTATTAGGCTAACTAAGGAGGGAAAAAATTGAATGCGGTAAGTGATTTAAAAAACAGACATTTATCTTGGGATATATCTTTGAGTGTTATTGATTGTCTAGATTTTCTTAATCGGTAATTATTAACTTTAATGGTAAAAGATACGTTTCATGTCATAGACAAGATGATTTATGACTAAACATGCCATTACCTCCGTTTAGGTCTAAACACTTGTGGCTGTTAAAGGAGGAGATGATATGATATGTCGCTGTTTTCATGTTGGTCCTATATGTTTTCTCATTCGAAGGGACTTTTGCATTACATTCTCCATGTGAACCCTTTAGAACACTATTATGGCCTGAACATTACGTTCACTTCACATTAAAGGAAAAAGGAATGAGATGAGTGATTTTTTTCTTTTTCGTTCTAAAATTTAGTAAACTGTTTGAGAATCCAATTTGAACCACAATAGTTTAAAGTTTAAACAAAAGCTATTTGAACCACAAATTTGAGTTCAAACCACCATTTATAGTTTAGCCTTGTGTTTAATTGGTTGTTCAAAAGTTAATTTGAACCACAAACTGTACAAACTATTACTTGCATGGTATTTAGAGTTTGAACAAAAAAGTTAAAAAGAGTAGATTATGAAATTTTTATTTTATTGTTGGTGAAAATTTAATCAAAGTAATTAAATTCTTAATTAATAATGTTCATTGATTTTCCCTCTAAAAAATGCTCATTAATTTCCTATATTAGCTTCAAAATTTTGACTAATAATAAGCGAAATAAACTTTAGAAGTATTTAATAATGTTTAAATAATAGAGCGAAAAAATATGAGAAAAATTTGATTACTACTAATGATATTTCATGAAAATCCATACAAAGCAAGTGCTTTGAAAATTAAATAATGATGTTGGTTTGCCAGAAAATATTTTTGTGAAAAACACAAAAAATGCAGTGAAATGGGATTTTAAAATTTTTCTTAAGATCTATCTCATTATGTTATATACAATAATTGAATGAAACTTAAACTTACAGGTTTGACAACAGCTCTATATGATCAAGTGGTTTAAAACCTTTAGTTCGTTCTCTTCATTCTCCTCTTTCTAAATCAACATGTGCTTGGGCACTAGTGAAACTTCTTAGACAATCTCTTCTATATCTCCTTCCAACCATTCTCAACAGAAGTTCTCAAGGCTCTAAAAGGGAGAGCAATAAGAACTCTAGACGGAGGCCAGAGAAAGTTCTATAGAAAATAGAGCTTTTGATGTCTATTTATAGATATACATTAGCTAGGAGATATGAGCAGAATCCCATGGCCATTGCACGAACCTTAAGGTTGTTAACCGTGATTTTAATCCTTCTAATAGAGGATGACACGTGTCACTCCCACCCATATCAGTGTAATCTAAAATACATCCATTATCTCTTCGACAGTTGATTTGTGTTCAATTTAATATATTATTTTTTTAACATTTAAAAGAAGTACTTTTCAATTACACCACAAGATTAATATAATTTCAAATAATATATACAGTTAATATAATTTTTGGCAGGAAGATTAATTTCTAGATTACAGCTTGTAGTTTTAGTCCTAATATGGAGGAAAGAGTCAAAAATCTATCCAAGGTTTGCTAGGGATTGAAAACAATACGAAGCACAATTTTTACTTGGCTTTACCGGTCTTTGTGGGACAGAACAAAAGGCACATTTTTAATAGTGTCTGGGAGAGAGTTGAGAAGAAACTACAATTATGGAAAGACAAGTTCTTCTCAATTGGAGGTAAGGAGATTTTTATTATGCCTGTGGCTCAAGCCACCTCTAATTACATTATGAGTGTCTTTAAGTTCCCTTATACTCTCTATGATGATCTTCAAGCTTTAGTAACAAAGTCTTGGAAGGGAAAGCTGATGTCAAATGTAAGACTCATTGGCTAAGTTGGGAAGTCCTATGTCGTCCAGAGAAAAAGGGAGAAATGGGGTTTAGAGATCTCTTGGCATTCAACCGAACCCCCGTTGCTTAGCAAGGGTGTGGAATCCTTGCCTATCCAAACTCGATCATGGCCCGTATCCTTAAGGAAAGATGTTATGCTAATACTGACTTTCTCCATGCCACGATTGGACATATGTTAGACATGTATGCCCTAAGGAGTAAAAATATAATGAGTTTTTGAAGACATTTTTATCAATAAAGAATTCATTTATTATTTATATACCAAATCTTGTCCTCTTTACATTCATATTTGTTGAATGTATGATAAGCAAATAATAATCTGAGACTGTCGGTCTAAACCTTTAAGAATTGGGCATATGATGGACAAATTATACGAAAGACACGATTCTTAAGGTGACGGTCTAAATCATAAGATTCGCAATCGAGGGAATAAAGTTGGGCGCTTTATTCATGTAAAGATTGTTATGTTGTCTATATCCCTATTGGGAGATGGTTTGTCTTGACCATCAGAGGTGGACTCCGTGAATAGAAACATTGGCACGTTGTCATAGGTGACGATGTGTTGGATCGGGACATAAAGTGAATTGATTTGGATTAATAATTCAGTCTTGGCAAAATGATTCACTTTAGACAATCATTTGTATTGCATCATAATCCTGAGATGACTAGTGGGCCCATTGTCTTGACTTGTGTCTTTGATGTGCCAAAGGGTGACACCCACATCTTAATAGTGGTAAGCATGCTGGTACATTGGAGGCATGACTCTTGATGACGTAGACCTGTTATTCATAGATATGGAATCCATAGCTCCTCTTTAGGAGTAGTGATATCCTCTTATATGCGTTATCCTGTAATTAGAAAACTAGAGCGCTCAACCATTTGGATTCATAGGTGTAACGGAATGGTATACTGTCTTTGGATGGTAAGTTGTCCAATGGTGAGATAATAGAACGTAAGATAAAAATAATCAGGAAGGTAAGACAGAACTTGTCCTTAAGCCGATTATGGATAATCCTATGGGGATACGATACACTATGATATGTCATGGAGACTTAGCTATACGAGCTTCGTAATTCTATAGAGTTCGAGAGTGCAGCTCCAAGCTTTTAGTGGAGTAGCGTTGGAGTTGATAATTATGAAATGTATATCTAGGATATTAGGTTTCATAATT
>CAMOHE010040418.1:0-14842 GCA_946598075.1 Artocarpus hirsutus | reverse complement strand
TTGTGTGTGCCTAATTGTTCATTAAGAGATTTGCTAGTGAGAGAATCCCATGGGGGAGGATTGATGGGACATTTTGGAGTGATGAAAACTTTAGCGGTGTTGCAGGAACACTTCTATTGGCCACATATGAAACGAGATGTTGAGAGGCTTTGTGGTAGATGTGTAACTTGTAGGCAGGCTAAATCAAGAGTGCAGCCCCACGGTTTGTACACCCCTTTACCAATACCTAGTGAACCCTGGACTGATATTTCGATGGATTTTGTGTCAGGTTTGCCTAGGTCTAAATGGGGAAGAGACTCGATATTTGTGGTCGTAGATAGGTTTTCCAAGATGGCGCATTTTATTCCATGCCACAAGATAGATGATGCTTCCAATGTTGCTGATATGTTCTTTAGGGAAATTGTAAGACTTCATGGTATGCCTAGGACAATTGTTTCTGATAGTGATGCAAAGTTCTTAAGCTACTTTTGGAAGACTTTGTGAGCTAAGTTAGGGACTAAACTATTGTTTTTGACTACTTGTCGCCCTCAAACAGATGGTCAAACAGAAGTTGTGAATAGAACCTTATCAACCTTGTTGCGAGCTGTCATTAAAAAGAACATCAAAACTTGGGAGAAGTGTTTACCACATGTTGAGTTTGCTTATAATTGATCTGTTCATTCTGCTACTCAATTTTCACTGTTTGAAATTGTTTATGGATTTAATCCTTTAACTCCTTTGGATTTAATGCCATTACCTTTGTCTGAGCGTGTGAATTTAGATGGAAAAAGAAAAGCTGACCTTGTTAAGCAGATACACGAGAAGGCAAGACTCAACATCGAGCGAAGGACTAAGCAATATGCTAAACAAGCCAACAAAGGGCGTCACAAGCTCGTCTTCGAGCCCGACGATTGGGCGTGGTTGCACTTACGCAAGGAACGATTTTCATAACAAAGGAAGTCCAAAGTGTTGCCTAGAGGGGACGGTCCTTTTCAAATACTTGAAAGGATCAATGATAATGCGTACAAGCTAGACTTGCCAGGTGAGTATGGTGTAAGCGCCACCTTTAATGTTTCTGATCTAAGTCCTTTTGATGCAGGCGACGATTTGAGAACAAATCCTTCTCAAGAGGAGGGGAATGATGAGGACATCGGTAGCACAAGCAAGAGCACGTGGGATGAGACATGTTTAGATCCAATTCAAGTTCCCATTGGTCCAGTTACAAGAGCTCGTGCTAAGAAGTTCAAAGAAATGCTTATTGGGTTGATTCAAGCATCTTGGGCTCAAGCTATCACATGGAGGCCCATTGAGGGAATTGCATGTGACATCTAGACCAATAAATGCGTGATTCAAGTTCTAGAAGGGACCGAGTAATCATATGGTTGCAAATAAATCAAGCTACTTTCCATTTCAGTTACTTTCCCAGTTTGAGGCGACAAGTGGCAAGAAGAGTCAGCTATTTATCTATTTATTGTCTAGTTTCCTTTTTTTTTTTTTTATAAACATGTGTTTTTATTCCATATTATTGTAAGGCTTTTAAGCCATTTAGGGAACTTACCTTATTTGCTTTAAATTGGGCGTGTTTTTGGCTGGTAATTGATTTGCCCGAAATTCCATGGGCAATTAGGAGCTAAAAATTCGCAAAGGAGAAACTACTATATATTGTAACAAATTTCATTCAATGGTAATCAGTTTTTACACACAATTTAAGGTTTAATTCTCTTCGGTTCCTAAAAGAACTATTCAAACTTATTGAAAAATTTCGTGGCATTCATAGACTTATCAATTAGTCCGTCCATAGCTGATTGTGGCGTCCTCACATACCAAGGTTCATGCTTCTTGTTGGGCATCAGGTCACGGTTTCATACAAAACCGATTTGAAATTTCGATGTTGGAGACCAATTTTGGTTAGGGTCGCGTCAGTTCTTGATGGGGTTCGTATCAGTTAATGATGATTATGTTAGAAATTTTGATAAAGGTTGCAAATATGTCCCTTATATTGCTAAAAACAACAATGAGAAAAAAGACCACTTCTTGATAGGTCTTAATCTTGAAATTAGAAGGGATGTGAGGATGTCTTCTGCAATGGAGTTTAAGGAGTTAGCCAACAAGGCATTGATGGTAGATTAGGATGAAAAATACATTGAGAAGTTTCATCAACAAAGGAGATCAGCATTTACTCCAAGGAATCCCCTAGTAGAAAAGGGCAAAACATTAGCCACAACAGGGAAACAGTAAACGCCCTACAGTTGAGCAACTTGCTAATGTAACTAAGAAGTCATTATGTGCTAGGTGTAGGAAGAATCATTTTAGAGAATGTTATAAAGGTAATAACTTGTGTTTCAAGTGCAAGAAGCCAAGACACTTGGCAAAGGATTGTCCCATGATGTAAAAGAAAGTCCAAGGAGTGGTCTATGCAATGACAGGGGAACAAGCTAATACGAATGCTTCTGCAGTCTCGAGTAATATGTTAATTTCTAAAGTTGCTACAAATGCATTGATAGATTCAGGATCTACGCATTCATTTGCATCAAGTACATTTGTGAGGAAATTGGGCATTACATCAGATTTGTTGAAAATGAGATATAATGTAACGTTACCATCTAGGAATAAATGGAATCAAATCAAATGTTAAGGGCTTGCTCGGTTTAGATTACTGATAGAACCTTATATGTGAATCTCGTGGTTTTGGGTATGGTTGATTTTGAAGTCATTTTGGGTATGGATTGGTTGATAAAATATCACGCCACAATTGACTGCAACAAGAAGATTGTGATCTTTTAGCCACTTGGAGAAGAACAATTTATATTTAGAGAGATCATCTATATAAATTAGAACTGCAATGAAGGCTCAGAAGATGCTTAGCAAAGGTAGTGTTGGCTATTTGGCTAGTGATATGGATACTTCAATGGAACAAAAGTTAAAGCTAAAACTTGTAGATGTGGTTTAGGAGTTACTTGTAGATGTGGTTTAAGAGTTCCTAAAAGTATTCCCAGATAACTTACCGCAGGACGCGGGTGGGACTAGTGGATCAACCAAAGGGTGGTGAACACTTTGAGGTTGAAAAACCAAGATAAGAAAAGCCACAAAGACTAAGACTGAATATAGCAAATACCCGAGGTTAATGACCAAAATAGATATGAAACACACCAACCACGTGACAAAACCTGATACCAAATCTTGAATTTTGAACCCCAAGACCTCTTAAGTTGAGTGGAACCACGACCTATTGCTTAGTAAAGTAAGAACCTTGGTATGGTGAAGATTCCACAAACGGGTATGGAAAGTCCGTTTGATAAGTCAATCGAATGCCATAAGGAATCCTTGATAAGTTTGGAAAAGTTTCTTCAAGAACACAAGAGGAATAACTTTCAATATGAATGAACATCAAAAACTGAATTGCATTATCTGAAAGATAGCCTTATATGGCCGAAATTCACATAGGGCTTATTTTAAATGTAAAATACCTATTCTACCCTTAATGAAAGAAACGCCTAAATAAAGCCCTAGGATGGAATCAAATTTAACTCAAGATTCCTTCCTCCTATTCACGCCTATAATAAAGATTCTAAATTTCAAATTGTGAAATTGAAACTTAAACTAAAATAAGATTATAAAGAATTTAAATATTGAATCTTGAATCTTGATTCTTTGCTAGACACACCACTCCTACATGTGTACGTGTATGGAATGGGCATGCAAGTTGGCCATGCAACGACTCAATGTGCATGTACAGTTGATTGGCTCCCTTCTAGATCAACTTTGATGAGTAAAAAATCATTTGTTCACCCTTAGTAAAGAACACACTCTCTTCTTGTTGTAGAACTCTCTAGACCAAGTTATTTAGCTCTTCTTTGAATCTTTTAGCTTGAGCCCTCGTCATCGGACCAACTAAAACTTGAATCGGATCATGAAAATTCCTTGCAGCCTTGATGCCCTCATCATTTAACTGATACGAACCATGCCAACCATGGGACAAAATCTGATAACAAATCTAGAATTTCGATCCCCAAGACCTCTCAAGTTGAGTGGAACCGCGACCTATTGCTTAGCAAAGCAAGAACCTTAGTATGGTGAAGATGCCACCAACGGTTATGGAAAGTCTATTTGATAAGTTAACCGAATGCCACAAGGAATCCTTGATAAGTTCGAAAAAGTTTCTTCAAGAACTCAAGAAGAATAACTTTCAATATGAATGAACATAAAAAACTAAATTGCATAATCTGAAAGATGGCCTTATATGGCCAAAATTCACATAGGGTTATTTTAAATGTAAAATTCCTAATCTACCCTTAATGAAAGAAACGCCTAAATAAAGCCCTAGGATGGAATCAAATTTAACTCAAGATTCCTTCCTCCTATTCACGCCTATAATAAAGATTTTAAATTTCAAATTGTGAAACTAAAACTTAAACTAAAATAAGATTATAAAGAATTCAATCTTGAATCTTGATTCTTTGCTTAACACACCACTCCTACATGTGTACTGTACGGAATGGGCATTCAATTTGGCCATGCAATGACTTAATGTGCATGTACAGCTGATTGGCTCCATTCTAGATCAACTTTGATGAGTAAAACCAGCCTTTGTTCACCCTTAGTAGTGAACACACTCTCTTCTTGTTGTAGAACTCTCTGGACTAAGTTATTCAGCTCTTCTTTGAATCTTTTAGCTCGAGCCCTCATCACAGGGCTAACGAGAACTTGAATCAGATCGTGAAAATTCCTTGCAGCCTTGATGTCCTCATTAGAAACCTCGTATTATTGTTACTATATTGGCCAAATTATGATGTGATGTCCTCATCAAAAGAAGAAAGAATTGTTGAAAGAAAACTAGCAAGAGAAGATGTCTGATTGCATTCTCATTCTATGTTCATGTTCATGCATTAGTTTCTTCTTACTAAGCTTTAGCTCATTATAGTTCTTAATGGGCTGATTTAAAGCATTTGGAATGCGGTGAATTCATGCAGGCCCGAGGGAGATGTCCTATGCATTCCACAAGCTTGGATTATGAAAAATTCAAGGTTCGGAGTAAATTAGAAGAGTTTTCTCAAAGAGAGCTTCAAGAAGGCGCCTCCAATTTCCAGCTAGTTTCCAATTTTCAACAAGTTTCCTTATTTTTGACCATGCCATTTATAGAAGATTCCATACTCACCCACGCCATCTTAAGAAAGAAGTTTCCCTTTTTAATAATTCAAAAATGAAGAAGTTTTCTTTTTCAACTAGTTTCCGTTTTCAACTAGTTTTCCTTTCTTGCCAGTTTCCTTTTTGAGTTAGTTTCCTTTTCCAATTTAAGAAGTTTCTTGAATTGCAAGGCTTGTTGCCATTTTAAGTACTTTCCTTTTTGTTATTTGGTTAGTTTCCCATTCAGTTACTTTCCCATTTGATTAGTTTCCCATTTAATTAGTTTCCTAAATATGAAATAGTTTCGTATTTTGTTAATTTCCTGATTATGGAAAAGGCGCCAATTAGCTTCTCAATTTTGGAGTAGGCATGTAAGCAGGTTAGGATATTAGGTAGTTTCTATTTTTTCAATTCTAGATTTCTTGTTTCCTTTTATTTTTGTTTGGGCGTTTTATTTTAGGGGCAGATTATCTAGGACTTCGTTTCCTTAAATTCATGAGCTATCTTGTATTATAAATAGCCATTGGCTCAATGAAATGAAAGAGACACAATTCAGATTTTCATTCAAACTTTGTGAGATCAAAATTCACTTTGTTTTCTTTGAGAACTTTTGGAACTTATTAGAATTTCCATGGCATTCACCTTCGACTTATCAATCAAACGTTCATATTTCATTATAGCATCTTCATTATACCAAGGTTATTGCTTCACTATATGCAACGGGCTGGGTTTCATGCAAACTATTTCTAAACGGTCTTGGAGACTTAGTTGATTCAAGGGTCTCGTCATTTTATTGGCAGGGTTCATATCATTGATCATGAGTCGTTAAAGCATTTAAGAGACCAACACAAGCTGAATATGAGACATACATGGTGGGCGGAATTCATTGCGACATTTCCATATGTTAGGAGCTAACGTACAGCTGACCAAGACATTGGAGTTAGTGCTAGCATGTTGAATAATGAGGTAGGACTTTAAGACCCTCTACTTTGTTAGTCATGATTTTAAAAAGAGGTTTCGGCCACTAAGTATTTTCTTAGAAATTTTGTTTAAGGACTGATTTGATGAATTTACTCTATTATTTTCAATAACTGTTGAGTAATGAAATGTTCTTAATGAATGGAATAATAAATGTAAATAAGGAAACTTAGTAACATGAGAAACATGAGACTCTAGTAATGGTACAAGCACTATGATAATTAGTACCGAACGAGTCAAGAACTCCGTTCAGAATGAGACATGAATGCATGATGCCACGTATAGAGATCGCATCATGCAGAAACTTAACTTAATAAACGAGCATGACTTTAGTATATTAATATTAATTATACAACACAATTAAATTACATAAAAAAAAATGACTGAATTTATGTAAGAAATGGGCAGCATAACAATATTAATAATAATTATTAAAAACATAGAAATATAATTTATTTCACAAAAATATAAGCATTACAAAGAAGATATAAAGTCAAAATCCATACCAGAGTACTAAGAATATAAGATCATTTCTCTGCCTTACCAGACTCTCAACACTAATTTAAGCATTATTTTATTATTTTTATCTAGGGGATAACTCAATAGATAAAACAAAGGAAGATAGTGGAGAAAGGAAAGGAGAAGGCCCGAAGACCTTTTGAGTGGGTGTCTTCAAGGGGAGAACTCTCCCCCTTTTATAGTGTTTTAAAAACATTATTCCACATTTATCATTATTTTTATTAATATTTTATTTAATTATTTAATTATTTAATTATTATCCTAATCTAACTGCCCCTTCCACGAGAGTCTTGTGAACTCTCTTTTATTATTCTTTTTTTTTTTTTTATGCTGAAATGCATTCTTCATTGTGCATTTTGGGCTATGTAATCCTGTTCCTCGCACAAAACAGATGTGAGCATAGATGTCGCAAGATGGACTGAGTGAAGACTTGCTGAACGGCGCGGATGGAGTCAACGTTGAGTAGTCAACCGACGCAAGAAGACTAAATTCTGATTGTGCGATTTCTGATGTTGTTGAGTGGTAATTCAATCCGACAGCTAAATAGAAACGCCTGGGTGAATGGCAGTTCACTAGATTGAACAGCTCTTCTCGCAGTTGGGCTCGCTGACATGTCAGTGTTGATGCGTGACTCTATGTTGACGCCTGGCTGTGCTGAGTTGATGCATACATAGATCCAATGGCCCAGATTCAATTGATGGTGTATCCAACGGTCAAATGAATGCCACATATCCTCCAATTTAAAATTCAAATTTTGTTTACTTCTTGATGCTTTGATGTTCGATTTTGTCCATTTTAACGCCATTTTTCTTTGTTTTTCCTCTAGATTTCAAATCTAAAATTTACAAACACACTAAAATTAATTATTTACACACAAAATATTTACATTAATATTAAAAATATTTATTTAACAATAAAACACACAAAAATTACTAAAAATAAATAAAAACTTCTAAAATTAACAAACCTTAACAGATATGCTACTTAAGACTCAAGATTATTTTTAGAAATTACTAGAAGCAAAATAGAACATATTTACAGACTCAAAACTTATTTACAAATATTTTAAAACTCAAAATAAAATCACACAATGTAAATTTTCTGGTTTTAATTATTTACAAACTAGACACATATTTAACATGCTGAACAACTCTAAAAATTACCACAAATATTATTAAACATAAAACACAGTAAAAATACATATTTAAACATATTTTCTTATTAAGACACAAAAATACCTATCAACACAAAAATGCTATTAATTAGAGGATTTAATGAGAAATAAAAGTATAAATAAATTATTTTATCCTTAGAAAATGTACACTTTTATAGTCTTATCAGTCTCATAGTTTAATAAACATATCCCAACATCCATACATACATTTTTTTCAACTATATTCAAATATTTCAAAACCATTTCTATAGAATTTTTTAAATAGTTTATCAATGCCAAATTATTGAAACCATACCTCAAATAAAATTTAAAACCATCAATCAAATTTGTTTGCTGGTTCAGTAGGCCAAACTCTAGACACCGGCAGACTAAACATGACCAGCAATCTGAGCTTCAACCATCGGTAGGGCGTCCGATAATGATCAGTAGGCCAACCTTCTGAAACTTTAAAAGAAACTTAAAACAACTCTTAATACAGTGTAGTGTAGAAAGTCAACATTAAAATAAATAAACCATGGTTCAAAAATTTAAAAATTCTTTTCTTGGCTTTCTTCTATTATCCAATCCATCATTTCTAGCACACACACCTATCCTTGTCCTCCGCCTATTCTATAATCCTTTTATCTTTATTTGTAACATGATGTAAAACTATGTAAGCAAAGGCTTAGTAAGCACACTTTCTATCTTATAACATAAAACATTTCATAAAAATCATTACATAACATTATAATCGTAATCATAGTAATGCACTTGGCACAAGTTCATATATAACATATCTTTCGTTAAAGTTTCCATATTAAAATTTCACCATTTTATCTTTAAGGGCCCAAGTGTTGCACCATTAATCATCATAATAGGTGCACCGTCATGAGAGGAGAGGGGTAGCTAATCCCAAACCAAATATGACAAGTCCAACTTTGGATAATAACATAAACATAAACATTGAGTATGCAACACTTAATTAGGTGATACATATATATATATATATATATATATATGTATATATACTTTTAAATTTTGACATTTGTCATATCAAACATGCATTAAATCTTCTTGTAAAATAATAAAAAAAGCTTTCATGATAAAACATTACAAAAGATCATCATACAAATCATCATAAAACATACTTTCATATTTTTCATAACTTTATCATGCTGTAGGTGAGAATGTACTTACTTGATTTGCTTACTTACAAAACTTTTATTTAGATGACGTTGCCACGGTCTTGATGTACTCACATCTTAGATTGTCCATGTCATTTATTCATATGCACATAAAATTATTATCTATTTACATGAAATCATCCAATACCATATTATTATATCATTCATACTTTCTTTTCTAGAAATACTAATTAAAAATACATTTTACCAACTTTTAAAACACTCAAAGCAAAATTGTAATAGTAAAACCTGCCTGACCATTAAGGATTCTCAATTCAATAATTCACAATTCTCATACAATTATAGCATGAAACTTTGTAGGGACAAAGTTAACATATAAATATTACCCTAATTTTTCTTTAGCCATAAAAATTTCATTAGACAATTAAAACAAGTCACACATTACACTAATCTGCTAGCATAGAGAATACAGTAGCAGCCCTAACCAACATCTATCTAAAAAATTATCTATATCATAAAATAATTTAATAAAATACTACATATATTAGACACATAGAACTACAACATACCCAAAATTTAGCTTCAAATAAATTTAGAACAATTCAAAACATGCATTAGAACTCATAGGCAAAATTAATCTTAAACACATAAAGTAGTGGACACCACATGATCATCATTCTAAAATAAATAAAATAAAATTACTTTGACCTTAAAATTTTTATGACAATCTATAAACATATAAATATAATACCTCAAAAAGTTTCGTTGTCAAATAAATTTGTTTGTCTACATTAAAAAGTCACACAAACAAAAAGTCCAAAATTTACAAGTCTGACAGCAATAAAACCCTAACTTAAAGAGATTTCAATAACTCATAAACTATTCATAGAAAAGCTATGAAACTTTCTAGATTATAACCTAACATATGCATGAATATTTTGGAAAATTTCATACAAATCAAAATTCGTTTGGCCCTTGAACATAGACTGTGTTTATGTAATATTTTGCTAATCAGTAATAATTTGTTCATGAGTGGCAGAGAATGAAAATTCAATATCCTAGCATAGAAAATTCCAAAGGACATGAAACTTTGAGGTGCATTATCTACACATACATAAACATCATAATAAAATTTCATAGAAAAAGGAAATTTGTAGCAAAAGTTATGGGAGACAGAATTAAGGAGAAAATACAATTATAGCAATAAACCTAGAATGAATTCTTACCTCAATATGATCCTTCTATAATTTTTCTTGAATTCGCCTAAGAGAAGACACAACATTTCACTCAAATCTTTGCAGCAAAATAAGGGAGAGAAGAAGAAGAAGAAGAAGAGAACATGAGAGAAGGAAGGGATGAAGAGAGTTTTAGAAAAAGAGCGATATATGTGAAGAATAGGAAGGTATGAAAAGAAATAACCTTCTCTACATTTGAAGTAGATTTTCTTAAGAAAAAAGGGGGTACACTCATGTATGATGGAGAGGAATAAGGGAAAGTGAATGATTTAAAAAGGGGAAACAAATCGATATCATCTTATCCAATCATATAATTCACTTGCAAAATTTTACATTGTCAAAATAGGAAACCTTATCATAAAATCCATTCACCATAAAAAGTCAAATATTCCCTCACATGAAATAAGAAAAGAGATAAAATATGCCAATAGGTCAACATTTCTAACATTTAACATAGGTAGTGGCACCACATTAGTCAATATCCACTAACTTATTAAAACAATTACTTGTGGTGAATAGGTAAAAAAAATTAATTAATATAAACAGACAATTAAACTAATATAACTCACCATGCACACCAACTGATATGAACCATGCCAACAACGTGACGAAACCCGACACCAATTTTAAAAATTTCAAACCTTAAGAGCTCTTAAGTTGAATGAAAACTATGACCCATTGTTTAACAAAGGAAGAACCTTGGTATAGTGTAGACACCACAAACAGGTTTGGAAAGTTCATTTGATAAGTCAATCAAATGCCATAAGGAATCCTTGATAAATTCGGAAAAGTTTCTTCAATAACTCAAGAAGAATAACTTTCAATATAAATGAACATCAAAAAACTAAATTGTATAATCTAAAAGATGGCCTTATATGGCAGAAATTCACACAGAGTTTGTTTTAAATGTAAAATTCCTAATCTACCCTTAATGAAAGAAATGCCTAAATAAAGCCCTAGGATGGAATCAAATTTAATTCAAGATTCCTTCCTCCTATTCATGACTATAATAAAGTCTAAACAAATATTCTAAATTTCAAATTGTGAAACTGAAACTTAAACTAAAATAAGACTACAAAGAATTCAAATCTTGAATCATGAATGGCTCCCCTTCAGGATCAACTTTGATGAGTAAAACTAGCCTTTGTTCACCCTCAGTAGTGAACGTAGTCTTTTCTTGTTGTAGAACTCTCCAGACCAAATTATTCAGCTCTTCTTTTAATCTTTTAGCTCAAGTCCTGATCACTGGACCAACTGAAACTTGAATCCGATCATGAAAATTCCTTATAGCCTTGATGTCCTCATCACCAACTTTACCAACACACATATATTAATATCATAGTTATTAAAAATGTCACAATGCATATTTTTGGCCAAGGAACATGCTATATTACTAAAATTATGATTGAACATTAAAATTAAATATTCAATGATCTCAACAAACATGCATTTCAAGCTCATTCTTACTACAAATTATATTAAGTTAAAACACAAAACAATTTTACCTCTTTCTATCTAAAATAAGGGCTTCAATGAATAAATTACATTTGCAAACATTAAATATCGTTAAGGGAAGTATATATTCTCATAAGAATAGCCTAATTCATGAGAATCATGCATGGCATGAACCTAATTTTCTACTAAACCTAATTTTGCATTTTCTTTCCAAAATTCAGAAATAACATTCTAATCAATTCTCACCCATTTACAAGCATTCGAGATCACTTAATAAACACTTAGGATCAATAAAAATAAAGGGAATACTCAGATTCCACAAGATTATCAATTTTGCAAAAAATTAACTTAACTAACTTAGTTTGAGCTCAAATCTGTCTCAGCTTACTTTCTCTGCATCAATAATCATATATAACAAAGAATAACTTCATTTCAACATAAGAAACATAAATATAGATGTTATCTTGAAGCGCTCAAAGTTAGGGTTCTATTGGAGGTCAAAACACATGATTTTCAAGTAAAATGGTGAGAAAGAAGTGAGGAGAATGCTGGACCCTTTTAGAGCTGCTTGAAAAAGAAAAATGCAAAAATAAACATTCTAGTTCATTTGACTTGGTCTAAATTAGGTAAGTGAAGGAAGGAGCTTGCTTTGGTGCTTTTGCCATCTTTTTCTTGGGTTTGACATATGGAAAGAGTGTTGAGTAAGAGAATTTAGCTAATGGCTAGCCACTTAAATCTTGTACGAGCAAGAGTAACTCAATTTGCTATAACCTAGTCAACAAACCATTCAAATTGTACCATTTTACATACTTTCAATTCCAATCAAATTTGTCTATTTCAAATATATACATGGGCAAAACAATTAGTTTAGAATACATGTGAAATAGTGAAATACTTTTCAATCAATTTGTAATCGTTGAGCATACTAATCTTGCTTACCGAGAAACTAACTTTTTTCACTGCGATTAGAACTTTTGAAAAACATGTTACATTATGTATTAATAATTCAATGTCATATTTATGAATATCAGCATGTTTATGTATTGTTCAATCTCAAAAATAATAAATACACATGCTCATAGGATATGCTTTCTATATGCTTGTAATTCAATTACATATGTTTGTTAAATGTATAGATATGCAAGATGCTTATTATTGGCTAATTGTGAGTTAATTGGGCATTATAGTTTTTCACACAAGAAGTGAAGCTGGGGCATGCTTAACTAAGAGATAGGTTTTAATAAGTTTTTTCAATTCCCTATTTTTCTATGGCTAAATTATTATGTTTTTTGTGGAAGAAGTGAAACAATGGCATGCTTAAATAAGAGCTAAGTCTTTACAATCTTTTTTGGTTCACTATTATCTATATAGTTAAATTAGTATTTTTTTCACATAAGAAGTAAATCGGAGGGATGCTACAATAAGAGATAAGGTTTTCAATTTATTATTGTTTCTATGGCTAATTAGTGTGGATTTTACACAAAAAGTGAAGTAGGCTGTACTTAAATAAGCTGTTAGTTTTAACAAGTTTTTTCAATTCACAACTATTTTCATGCCTAAATTAATTTTTTTTTCATATAAGAAATGAAATAGAGGCATGTTAAATAAGAGATAAGCTTTAATAAGTTTTTTTAATTTACTATTGTTTCTATTGTAAAATTAGTGTGTTTTTCACATAAGAAGTGAAACAGTGGCATGATTAGAGAATGAAGCCATAATTTTAATTAGTTTTTTCAACTCATTATTATTTCTACGGCTAAATTAGTGTGTTTTTTACATAAAAAGTGAAACAGGAGCGTGCTTCAAAAAGAGAAAAGTTTTTTTCCATTTATTATTTTTTCTATGGTTAAATTAGTGTAGTTTTTGCACAGGAAGTGAAGCGGGGGTATGCTTAAATCCATGATTGGTTTTAACAAGTTTTTTTAGTCTTCTACTATTTCCATGACTAAATTATTGTTTTTTCACACAAGAAGTGAAATGGGAGCATGTTTAAATAAGAGGCAAGCTTTACAAGTTTTTTTCAATTCGTTATTATTTCTAAGGCCAAATTATTGTGTTTTTTACATAAGAAGTGAAATGGGAGCATGCTTAATAAGAGAAAAAATTTTCAATTTATTATGGTTTCTATGGATAAATTGGTGTGTGATATGAACTCTGCCAAGAAAGTGCCAAGACCCTCGAATTAAATAAGTCTCCAAGACCATTTAAAAACAAATTTGTATGAAACCGCGACTCAATGCTTATAGTAAAGCAAGAACCTTGGTATAAAAAAGAATGATTGATTGATGAGTCGAAAGTGAACACCATGAAAATTCTGATAAGTTTAAGAAGTTCTAAAAGAACCAAAGAGAACTTTGCTCTCACAACGTATGAATAAAAATATGAATTATATTTATTTCATTAAGCTAATGGCTATTTATAATACAAAAAGTGTCCACAAATTAGGCAACTAGAAATCAGCCTTGAATTGGCCTATAACTAAAAAGGAAACTAAATAACCTAAGATTGTAATCAGAAAATTGAAGAGAAAAAGGAAACTACCTGATATCCTAACTTCCCTAATTACACGCCTACTTTCATAATCAAGAAGTTAAATTGGTGCAATTCCCTAATCAGGAAACTAATCAAAAAGGAAACTATTCCATAATCAGGAATCTAACCAAATGGGAAACTATTCCATAATCAAGAAACTAACCAAATAGGAAACTACTCAAATTGGTGCCTACTCAAAATTTTAAAAAAAAGGTATTCAAAATGTCAAACAAGCTTTACATGTAAACACCCATTTAATCTAAGTTTAAAATACATAACATACTGATGTTAAGTGTTATTACTCTTAATTATTTAAATTATAATATTTAGCACATAAGGTTAATATAAAAATATGAGAAAATTTGAACCTTTGAAACTCTTGATATAACTAGAGCATAACTTTACTTTACAAACTTAAACTAGCTAATGTTATATACACAAGATAATACATATCTCAAAATGAAATCAGCCATATTGATGTAGCTCAAGCTCATCAAACAACTTCAAATGATCCATTGAACATTCCAACAAGACCAATAACAAGAGCTCGAGCCAAACGCATGAAAGAAGCTCTAAATACTCTTGTTCAATGAACTTGGATTAAGCAAGCTACAAATAACTCGGGCATAGGCGTGCACACCATGAAAGCTATGGATGAACACATTTGTGCTATTCAAGCTCAACTTTGAATAATCATAAAAATGGTGTGGCTAATGTAATTT
>CAMOHE010040415.1:0-18084 GCA_946598075.1 Artocarpus hirsutus | reverse complement strand
AGTGAGTAAGTGACGGCGGGCGGCCTAATTGGAGCAGCAAATGCATTATGGAGATCCAGTGGCATAGAGTGCTCTTCCTGAAATGATAAATACAAATTTTTAAAAAAGGACACGACTTATCTCATAATTCTCAAAAGCCTTCCGAAAAAAACAAAAAAAAAAAAAATCACTGCAGCAAGCCGTACGTGTACAACTAATATTACAGTTTGATTGTGATAAAGCTGATTATAAGTTATCTATTTACCTTTGCTTTTCCTGATGATTCAGGAAGGTCGGAAGCTGAACTTTTATTTACATCCGTGGAAAATCTCTCATCGGCTAATTGCTTTAACAGCTTCTGCACTTCATTTGGCTGAAGCTGTGAATTTTGTAACTGCTTTAGGTGAACTACATCCGTGCCTCCCATCTTTACCCCAACAACAATATGAGTACCGTATTTTTCAATAAACCTGGAAAATTAGGTCATTAAGCATTACCACTCAGTAATTCGTGTACAGTTACACAAAAATTTTGACTTTGATAAAGTAATGAACCATAACTGAAAGTGGCTTTCACCAATTATAAGACCAGAAGCACATAAAAGACATACAGCATCCTCAAAGATGGATGTTTTCGTTAACAAACTCCGTTAAAAATCACGAAGGAACTATATCAATTTCCAAGTTCAATATTACAGAACTTTCATTCATAGGTCCACATATATGCATGGGAATGTTTCACTTTCTGGCATCTGGAATAGCTTTATCATCTCACCAATTAGCAAGGGATCTAATCAAAGTTTTGATTCACCTCTCATCCATAAAGCTATCATGCTTGATGTACTTACCACAATTGAAAATTTTTAACGGTTAATGTTTCTTATCTAACTCTTACTTTGAAATCTTTCAAATGTTAATCTTATTCCCTCAAATTCTTTCCAAAAAATTACATGATCAAAACTCCATCTTTTGGTTTAAAGCTCTTACTCGGCAAGGGCAGCAGGGTTCCATGAATTTGGCACCTCTTGTTTTACATGCTTGGACAGCGTGATGTTGGACCTCTCTAACTCGATGTTATACAAAGTTATGAACCAACCATCAAAAGCAAGACTCTTTATGGAAGCTGCATCCTTCTGCCAGCAGCCGTTGAAGCCAAACATAGCATTGAACATCCCGGATGGAATTTTTCCAGATAAAGACAGTTTCTTATTGAATTGCTCTGACATCTGTAACAAAATCATGCTTCGAATATTAAAGAAAAACACACATAAATACATTTCACTATTCCTTCATCTTTTTTTTTTTTTTCCTCAATTCAACATGCTATTTCACTCTACTAAGGAGAAAAAGCATTCTCAAATGTGTCAAAAACAGAGAAGTTGAGGCGCAATTCTTTTTCAATCCTAGATTTTAGCAGCAGGGTATGCTCATCACAGGAAGGAAAAGTTTACTTCTCTCCCACTAAGCATAGTGGTAAAACCAAATGGGTTGAAGTTTGTCAACTGAAAACACCACTCTATTGACAATTTAGCACTTTTCCGCAATTCATGTTCTGATGCACAACTAAAATTTCCTTAATGCACTTTCAAAAAAAATAAAAAGAACAAAAAAAAACCTCAATGCAACAATTATAATTCTATTAAAAAACAAAACAAAACAAAACAAAACAAAAGAAATTTCTTTTTTTCCCCTTTTGGAAACACTCGAATTCCTAGCTCCCACTAGAGAGCACCTCTATCAGCAATCCAAAAAAAAAAAACCTAACACACTTACCAAATTAGGACAATAACCCAAAAAAAAAAAGTAAACAAAATATTACAAAGAAAATAATTTTGAAGGAAAAGACCTGACTGAAAGAAAGGACATCGGAGCTGAATCTGGTGCGCTCGCCTTTATCGCAGTTGATGGAGGTGGAGACGTCGGAGACGACGACCCCACCGGGAACAACCAAATCCCTCGTCTGTGTCGTGTCGAGCTCTATCAATCTCGACCCAGAAGGACCCGCCTTACAGCCTGACAACCGGATATCCTTACACAAATCGTACCCGAACCCGATCACCGATACCGCCTTCTCCGCGGCCGACTGCGGGTTCAATCCGCCACCAGATGCCATCGAAAAACGACGACGGCGACGATGATAACGGTGAAGATGATGATAAAGCAGAAGAGTTCGGTTGTTTACATGTTCTTCTTGCAAGTCGTCGCAGCATATAAGAAGAGGAAAAGGAATGTGATGAATACCCCATTGAAATGGTCCTCATTAACTGGCTTTGAATTTGAGTTTTCAACGTGATTTTTCTCTTTTTCTTTAAAAAAAAAAAAAAAAAGTTTTCCTTGTTTTTTCGTTTGTCTGTTTTGTTTGATTTAATAATAAATATGTGAAGTGGGACTGAGACTGAGAGAGTTGGACTTGCCCCAACCAGGGAGTTCAGACAGTACAAGTGGACAAAGGAGACGACTTTAACAATGGCGGCTGACTTCTCTCACTCCACGTGGCAATGCGTTATTCGGTGAGACTGTGTGGTGCTGTAACGGGTCGGTCGGTCCGCACCGGAATGAAATCTCCACCTTTCCATGATATAAAAATGAAATCGAAAAGTGTTTTTTTTCTTCTCATTTATTTATTTATTTTTGTAGAACAACCAGTGAAGGAAAAAGAAAAAAAAAAGGTTCGAAACGTTGACCAAATCGCGTAAAAGCGTTATGTTTATGTTTTTTTATATGAGCTTTTATTTTCTTTGCGTGATAATGGAAGAAAAAGTTTTTATTCTTGTATGAGCTCTTTTTTTTTGGCTATAAGATTTTGTTTTTGTTTTTTTTTTAATGGTTTATGTATGGGTGCCCCTATCATCATCATGAAACAATTTATTTTATTGATTCCAATAATCAAGCATGCAATGGAAAATCATAACACGCATGTGACACGGAAAAGCAACAACAATCGATACGACCAAACACAAAGCAAACACAAAAACAAGCAACGACGAAGAACAAACAAAACAATTATGGGTCAACATATTTTGGAAAATAGTGTTCTGTTCTCTTATTGATAAGAACGATGGAGTATATGATTAAAGCTCTTATTATATTAATGGCACGGCTTATTCTATGTTCGTATAGAGAGTTGAATTTCAAACAAACCATTTTATAAAATGTTTGGAACTGTAGTTTCAATCTATCAGTTGCAACTATAAGCTGTGTAAACTCTTACATATTACAATTTTTACACTTAAAACGCCAATTATAACTAAAATTCTAAACGGCCTATAAATCTAAACATTACCCCTAAATTTTTCTAAAAAAGTAAACATGTTTGAAATTTCACTAGAAAGTATTCTCAAAAAAAAAAAAAAAAAAAAATCACCCTCTAAAGGCCACATGTTAATTTACCCTAAAGCGAGCATCTTCACTCTCTAAAAAGTAAAAAGTTTTGTGATGAGGGATGAGAAGGCTCGCATGTTCTCAACGAGACAACCAACATTGACGCTCGCATGCAAAGGCTGCTGGGGCGTAGAGTTTGCTTTCCTTTCTTCGTTTTTTTTTTTTTTTTTTTTTAATTGGAATTTTTTTCCTTTTCATTTGATACTCTTTCCACTTTTGGGATTTTTTTTTTTTACTTTTATTACGTGGTTTGTTCACTTTTTTTGACAAATGTTTGTTTAATTTTTAAGTTAATTAATATGCAAGTGATGCCTTATACAAATTATTGGGGGCAATCTTACTATTATAATAAGTTGATCCCCAAATTTTTTTTTTCTGTTGCTTTCAACAACACATAAAATACTTTTTTTTTAAGAAGTAAAACAAAGATGAGGTGAAATTCATGAAAATACGAGGAGTAGTCAATAAATTTTCCTCGATAAAAAAATTTATTTAAGATAGCATAGTACTAAAGGTATACTATGAACTTTTTTTATTAAACACCAAGATCTCACATTATTTAGCTATGATATGGGATAGTATTAACAGAATTAAAACCCTTCAGAAAAAAAGGACCATAATCAACAAACAATTGGCATCTAACTATAATATTCTTTATTTTTTAGTTAAATATGTTTTATAATCACAAATGATAGTTTATCTTTAAACACTTAATTTATATGATCTTTTATTGATAGGAGCATCGAATTACTTGGATATGTTGTAGGCATTTCACTGGGACATGTTTATCTCACACGAAAGAGAAACAGAGAATTACTAGTGATTTCTTTTTTGTTAAATTATAACGTCTAATTATTGATTGCACATAGCACGTGGAGCTCAGGAAGCAAAATTCATTAAGGGTATTCAAACAATTTTACACTTACAAATTTGATTGCTCTAGTTTTCTTAACATTGTTTATAGGATTGTGATTAGAGAGGTTAGAAAAAACATAGTTAGTTTGAGCGGTGTTTCATATTCCCTTTAAATCTTTTTTTTTTATCATATTGAATTCCTATAACAGTTGAAAGTGAATGTAGTCATCATATTAAGATGAATCATTACAAACCTTGTGTCATTGATTTTCTTTTCTTTTGAGAATTCTTCGCTCCCAATAATCTAGAATTAAGCCATCTAATTCTTAATAATTTTTCCATCCAATTAAGTGTTTAGCTACAGAATTAGTAATGAGAATTCATATATCCTGCCTTGAAGGCTAAAAGCTTAAACAATATAGAGAGTGGGAAAAAGAATTCCATCTTTTTATCATTTAGAATTGATTAGAATGGATCTCAAATTTAGTATTAATGTTATAAGGCAATGATAATATGTATAAGGACAGTTTAATGATTACATTGATAAAGTTTCAGCCTTAATATTAGTAGACATGAGAAAGAAAATTGGAATTGTTACCTTTCACTATCAAATAAATATATAAACACTATAAAGAGAATTGTTACTAATTTAGTATTGCTTCTTATTCTTATCATGTTATCTTTTTCTTCGTGTAAATTATACTATTACGCTTTAAATTATTTATTTTTTGTATAATACACTTTAAACTTTTTGTTTAGCAAAATACACATTAAACTTCAAAATCATTATCAATTTAGATCTAATAGCTAATGAGTACTAAAAAAATCATTGGTAATTTTGGCCATAATATTCACATATGAAAATTATTAAAGATAAAGCTTGTCATTTAAAAAAAAAAAAGAACATTGAAATTTGATGTATGCAAAAAAGTATTTAACATAAATTAAAAATAGTTTTTGAATCTTAATTATAAATCATTTTAAAATTTGACGTGTATTTTATCAAAAATCAAAACTTTAAAATATAAAATATAAAAAGCAAATAGTTTAACGAACCTGACAACTCTTTTTTTCTCAATCCTATTGGGGAACGCGCCCTTGGACTTTAGTACTGCTCGGCGCGGTCCTTGTCTTATTAATTATCTACATAATCAATACTGTCATGCGATCAGATGGATAACATATTTAAATCAAATGATAGATTTGTATAGTACACGAGACGTTACCCCAGCTTTTGTATAAATTTCCCATTAGTTTATGTCATCGATTATTAATTAACTTCGATTCACTATCTGTTTTTATCTATTGGGGCTAGAGTCAATAATAACAATGCATGAAAAAGATCGTATTATGCACGTGATCATGTAATATCCTTTGAGCTTTGAATAAAACTGCGTGCGTATATTATATTGTATACACACGTAATAGTCTTTTTTTTCCTTTTTTTTTTTGGGTAATAATACACACGTAATAGTTGTTTTTTGGCGTGAAAAAAAAAATGCAAAGTTAATGCATTCTTGAATGTCACAGTTACTCCATAGCAGTTATTATTAAGTTGATCCTAGTCACAATATATATATATATGCTACGAAAATAATACGATAAAAACAAAAAACAAAAACACATAGAAAATTTACGTGGAAACTTAAAACAAGAAAAATCAAGGGCCGAGAGAAGAAAACTACTAAACTCGTAAAGATTACAATAGAGGCATTAGGGAGGCTAAAAATTCGCTAATTATAAAACCTTAACACAATACGTCATATATATATTTATATATGTATAGCTAAAACCCTATAGGCCCATAAATATAAACAAAACAGCCCAAAAACACAACGGTCCGTACTGCGGGGGGCGGACTGCAAGATCAGTGGTGGGCTACGGAATCAGGCCTAAGCCCGATCCCTCTACTATCACCACAGATCTCATGAAAAATCCCACTTTTGTTTTCATCACAAATGTCACACCATGAACTTTTCGGGTTAGGCCAAACTGAATTCGGGTCACCATACTCTAACAATATATATCCCTAAAAAAATAGAATTCTATTTTTATCCATTTGATGTTTTATCCAAGGTTTTTATTAGACTTTGGTAGCATAATGTAGTTTAATTATAGTTAAATAGTTTTAGTCGCACTATTTGGGGTATAAGTTATGTAAATAATTTCTTTGGTGTCACGACCCGACTTTTCGAGTTGTTTCTTAAAACCTTTTTTACTTACATAACTATAAAATTAGAAAACATTTTTTTACATAAAATTTTTAATTACGTATCTCATAAATACATCATTGTTTCCAAAAGAGTTTAGAATATTTACTTATCTTATATTACACATCATATTATAAGCAGCGGTTTCTTTCATAACATCATATCCCAAAATACATAAGTTATAGTGGAAACATTTTTGTGGCGAAATCCATATCCTAAATTACATAATTACTCAACCATGGTTGCCAGGTTAACATTGATTATATTCTGGCCTCTTCACTGGATTCCCTAAAACAAAAAATAACTAGGTGAGCTATTGCTTAGTAAGTCCAAACATAGCCCATGCAATAATTATTACTTGTATGTATAATCCATTTTATGCTTTCTTATGAATTTTAATTATTCATTTCATATCCTTAGCTTATCTAGAGCCCAAATGTTTGTACCAAATACAAGAGTCATCATAACACTAAAACTATAATATAACTTGAAACTCCCCTTGGACTGAGACGTTGGTATGACACTTTCTTTTCTTATTTGATGATTCATTTACTTGTTCATTAAATTATGGTAACATAACATTCATGATGCTTTAATAAATAACATTATAAGTGCATTATAAATGCATTTGCTTAAAAGAATAAATAATATTTTAAAAAACCTTTTTACTCAAGTTATAGGTGGGGTTTAGAACTTACTTGGAAATGCATTGCACTTCATCCAATTTCTCGTCTCCTTCACTAATCATCTAAATGTCCTGCTTCGACAATTTATCGTCATTAACTAACTTACTTATTATCAAACAACATGTTGATAATGAATCTTAAGCTTTAATTACTTATAACCTATTTGGCATTAGTTAGTTCTAACCAACTTTTCAGTTAAGAATAGTGTAAAGCTCTCGCATGTTACAGTAAAAGTAAAAAAGTTGCTATAGTATAAAACTCTTACATGCTACAGTATTTATAATTATAACTAGTGGTTCTAACCGGCCTGTCAAACACACTATTAATTTGGTTATTAGTTGGTTTTTTTAGAAATCGGAGCATAATGGAACTTATTTTCCCTTATTTCATGTTAACTTTCTATCACTAATGGAGTAGGAGAAAATTCTCGCTAAGAGTTTTTCTAATTCGAACTTTAGGGTGGTCCGTTTGAGCCGTTTTATAAGAAAATGACCTTTTTACCCTTGATATGTCGTAGAAAACTTTTCGAGCCCAACTTTGTTAAAAACTTACATTTTGTTCCTCATTGGCAATGAGGTAGGTAAAATGAGGCGTCAGTTTTCTTTTTGTTGAAAAACTTAGTTTTTAACAAAATTTTATGGTTTTAACCCTAATACAAAAACTTTGACCTTTTGCCTTTGGAATAAAAAACGATCATTTTATACCGTTGGGCTTGGTTTTTAACAAAGATTAAAACATTCTTAATCCTTTAATTTCAAAACATTTTTCCTTTAAAAATATTTTTTTTTAAAATTTTGTGATTAAAACTTGTATAATTCTTAACTCATAAACCGTAAGGAATTTCCACAAGTTGTCTCAATCCTTTACAAGTTTGATGAGATTACAACTTTTGTGTTTTAATTTTTTTCAAATTCCAACTGTACAGTAGAGTTTTTAGGCATTTTTCAAAGCAACTGAGTTTACATAATACTTTTTAATTTAGTCTTTTCAAAATTTCACAAAATTGTATTCACAAAACTTGTTAATCTCACTGTTTTGGACATATTTTATGTCTTACTTAGAAAATAAATTACCTCTAAATATGTCAAAGCTTTATTTTGTTGAAAAGCATTGCAACTTTGCATTTATGCATAGTTTTTCAAACTTGATTTAAGGCATGAAAAAACCCTGGTTTCTAATCATCAAGCATCATCATATATATAGCATACCACATAATCATGCCATAGAGTCCTTTTAACATGCTACAGTCTATATTTAAACAATTACATATAATTTCATTAAAAAACAAACTTTAACATAGGGTTTAAGGATTCTTAAGCTTGCTGAGTCTCCACAAGTGGCTTGATCTTGTCAAACTACTCTTGACAAAAATCATAGCAAAAATCCCTTATCAAAACCCCTTTAAAAACCCCAAGAAAACCCTAAAATCATCTAGGAAAAAATCTAGAGTTTACCTTCCAAAATTGCTAGTCTTGAACTTTACTTTGAAGATGGATTTTTGTGGTTTGTTTTTTAGTACAAAATGATTGACAGAACATCAAGGAGGCTGTTGGTTTTGGGGAAGAAGAAAGTAAAGTATTTTTGGTTCTAAGATTGCATGGGAATGATAAGTAAAAAGTGGGATATTTGTTCAATTAGACAGCTAAGCTTAATAACTCATCATTAGGAAATAAATGGAAGAAAATTTTGTTCCAAAATTGAGGCCAAAAATAGGTGCACTTGGGGGAAGGATGTGGCTATTATTGTTGTTTTGGGTGTCCTATTGTGGGTCTCATTTTACTTTTTTCATAGTATAGGTTTACACTATACTGTATTTTTCTAATACCATTAATGAAAAATTGAAGTAAAATGCACTCAACCAGTCTAGAATTTACTGACTTAATTTTTACCTAACTTTATAAATCCCAACACAGTATTTGATATATTTGTGCTTGTATTTCATCAGTACAATTACATTGTACTGTGTATCTTTTTACTTTTGTGGGTCTTTCTATACTATTCTATCAACGGATGGATTGTAGACACATAAATCTTTATCAGTTTAACTAACTCGCAACTGACCATTTTTTTACTATTTTGGACCATGGCATGATTTTCTTACTTTAATTAACATATTTTTCCTTTTTTAGTTTATACCACAAAATTATAAGTAATATAATATAAATTTTATTTCAAGAGTATTTTTTAAGTATTTGAGTATTTAAACTCACAAAATTTATCTATTAAAAAATACTTCGAATTGTACAAAATTTACAAACATAATACATGTTAATATTATTCTTAAATAATTTACATTTTATTGTAATTCTATAAAGTACGATTTATGGAGCAAAATTCATTATCTAAATCTCTAAATTAATTTTACATTTAAATTAATGAATTTTTTCAGATATTATAATTGGAACCTGCTATTACTAGTTAACATCTTGGTTGACCTAAGCAAGTGGCAATTAATGTAGCATGTTGTGGGCATTAGTGGCAAAGAAAATTTACAGAATGCTTGGCTGAAACGACCACACATAACTTAGGGATAGTCAAACGTAACTTTCATTTACATAATACCTAAGTTGCCGTACAAAAAAAGTTTAAAATCAAAATGGTAGGGAAAAACAATATCATGTGTATAAAAGGACAAAACACAAATATAAACATTAAAACTAATGTCCTAAAAAATTTAGAAAGAAAAAAATAATCTCCTAAAGTAAAAAAAAGCTCATAAATCGTTAATAATATGTGGCATTTATAAATAAATAAGTTTTAAAAGATAACACTTATAAATAAATCCCTTGGGTTATTAAGTCTGACATTCATACCTAGGGGTGGCAAAACGGGTTGGCGGGTCGGGTTCGTGTCGGGTTGGAATTAATTTTTATAAAAATAAGTCGACACTAACCCGACCCGTGACACAACGGGTTGAGATTTCTCAACCCGAACCCAACCCGTTTTGATACGGGTTGACACTAACCCGACCCGTGTCAACCCGTTTCTTATGCACAGTGTCAAAAAATACGACCCGCGACCCATTTTTGACTCGTAACCCGATTTTAACCCGTAACCCGGCTGTGACCCGCCTACGTTAATATATATAATATTAAAAAAAATAATAAAATTAGAAGATTTTTATACCACTTCAATAAGAAGATGAGTGATAAGAGAAATATGGTTTGATCTTTTAAGGGCTTATATTATATATATGAAATAATATTAATTTTTTAAAATTTAATTAATTAAATACGGGTCAGAAACGGGTCATTTTCGTATCAGATGGGTTGACCCGAACACGACCCGTTTTTTGACGGGTTAGTTTCGGGTCGACACTAAAATGACCCGTGGTCAAATTTTCCGACACTAACCCGCGAAAAATCGTGTCGGATTCGTGTCGTGTCGCAACCCGTATTGCCGGCCCTATTCATACCCCACTAAATACCAATTGAGCTAATATGAGACATGCTACATTTAAATATTTTGTTTTAAAAAATATTAGTTACTGTTATTTCTCTCAACTAAATTGCATATCTATAAATACTCAAACAGTCTTCATATTAACTCCCCAAAAAAGAGTCTCCATCTCCTTACCGCCAAAAATATAAAATAAGAAATAAAAAAATAACAAAAGACAAAAACAAAAAAACAAAAAAAAAGCACAAAATTCTCTCTCTCTCCACCGGCTCACAGGCTCAGTGAGGAGATATATTATTAAAGTAAGAAAGAATATGCGATTGCGAATTCAGGAGAAAAATACTAACAGAAAAGTTCCTAAAATGCATGATTCGTAAGCTGGAGGCAATTTCTTGGGCTTCACATGGTGAGTGACTACCCAAAATGAGGCCCACACGGATTCAATGACCTGTAGCATTATAGTAGAGTAGTCCTAAGGAAACGACCTGTTATGTTTGTCTTGATATGAGCATGAGCCTGAGTAGACAAAACGAGATATCGTTTTTTATTTACTTAAACGAGCAATTTAACCGGTTGCGCCCAGCTGCAAGTAAAATTCAATGCCCTCCCTATTTGGACAATTTTCACTATTAATTGCAATCTAGATGGCTAACATGCTTTAGAGGGAATTTCTATCATGGAAGTGCTTTCTTAATAAATATATACATACATAAAGAGCGATAGTGCAAAAAAAAAAAATAATAATAATAATCAGAATGGCAGAAGCGTGATTGAACAATAAAAAGTGGTACGAATAAAGATATGTAAAATTTTAAGAGAGTTGAAATACAATTTAGGGGGTGAAATACGATTTCAAAGGGTAAAACACAAATTTTATAAATTTCATATACAAAATTAAAAGAAAACAAAAGTTTAAGGGGCAACCGTCCACCCTTGTTCATGAATAGCTCTGCCTATGTATATAAGTTTAGGGTATATATCAAGGCTCATGCTATATTTTTGATATATCCACTATTAGCAATTGTTAAGAAATGTAGAGCCTAATTTATGCTCTGACGATTTATTACCTTACGTAAAGAATCATGGGTATTGAACTTTCAAGTTCGCTATAGGGGTTGAAAAGGGGGTGCGAAGCCCCCCTCCCAAGGGTGTGGGGGGCAGAGCCCCAGAACCAAAATTTTACAGAGGAAGATAATAATACACAAGTCATGCAATAACACGCCATGGAAAGTTAACCTTGGGTGGGATTTTAAAATTTTTAGAGAGAGAATTGCATGATGGTTTTTTAAAAAGCTTTCGTAGAATCCTCATCTAGGAACAAAAAAAGGGACCATAGTAACTGTTGTGGTATGTGCACATACAATGACAGTTTTTAAAAACCGTCGTGAAAATTTTTATTGTCTATTAACAATTTTGTTGTAGTGACAATTTTAAAAGGAGAAGAAGCAGGTTGATAAAGTGAGGTATGGTATTGTTTGATAATACATGGGGTGTGATTATAATAAGGTGTTTGAGGACAAGCATTGGAACGTAAATTTACAGTTTCAATCAACTTTTTTTTTTTATAATATTTCTCTTATATCTTATAGTATTTTTTGTTTATTTACGATTATGTTTACAAACGCTTCAGAGCACAATAGGGCCATGATCTTCAAACCATCGCATTACGCCAAGCTGCTCTAGCCTATGATCTTCTGGGCATTGGACAAAATAACCGAATCATGCATCTGTTGCCATTGTACCACCATCGATCTGCTAAGTTGATTTTGGGCCTCAACAAAAGTTTGTTCTTTTATTTATTTATTTTTCACATTAAAGTTTGAAGATGGATAAATTTTGAGGACTGAAAAGAAAACACAAAACAAAACAAAACAAAACACACACACATCCGAATCCATACCAAAAATAGAAAAGAATTTGAATTTATATCACACATGACGCATATAGTGTGTTTGGGAAGATTGTAGGAAATGTAATACTACAATATTTTTTGTTCTAACTTATAGTTCCAACTACATTCTCAAATGTCCCAATTACCACGAATAAGAATTTTTATAAGGTGTTTGGCACATTGGTTCAAAGAAATTGTATTGAATCAATCTCATATGCTACAATGCAAAAAAAATGAGAGGTATAATTTAAAGCTCTTGCATGCTACAGTATTAGAACCAACTTTTTCAATTCAAACTGGCTTCCGAAGCACCCTTTTAATATTTATTTTGCAAAATGATTGCAAATTCACTTTTTTGAATTTCATCACTATTTGTTGGAAATCTGGTAAAAAAGACTTGAAACATGTAATGAAATACGTTTTTCTTAAAGCGTTATTTGCCTCTCTCGATTGACATTGCTTACAGGAATCATTTGGCAAATTGCTTTTAGGATATGACAAGCCTATGAACATATTTCTGCACTAAGCAATGATGATGAAACATTAAGAATGTCTGAACACTTTTTCTGAGAGAAAAAAAAGAATGTAAAAAAAAAATAATCTTTATTTAGTCATGTTTTTAATTTATAATTAAAAGACAATCGTTAATTACACCATTTGGAAATAACTGCCATCTATTCGAAAAGATTGTAACTTTTCGTATCAATCAAAATTTAAATTTCACATTGTTTATGAAAGATGATAATCTTTCAAAATGAATTCTAATTATTTTAAATTAATTAATTAAATCCAAAAATAAAATAAAAAAATTAAGTCTGATTTCAATTAAATAAAACAATGTATTATTTTTTGCAGGTGCTATGTGTCGCGCACTTATGCACCCAAGCCTAAGTGCCTAGTGCGCCTAATAAACGCGAAAAGCTCCTCTACAGCCTCACCGCCCACGCCATGAGTGCGCGCATGTACAAGCTTTAAGTGATGCTTTGGTGTAGAAATCATCAAACCCTTCAAAAAGATAGAGTCTTATAAAGTCCTACAAGCACTTATAAGTTTCCCATGTAGGGCCATGGGTTGTGTCAATACTTTACATTCAAACTTGAACAATTCCAACAATCCCTACTTGTTGAAATATAAATGTAAGTAAAACACCTCAGAAACCAAACAATGTTTATGAATACAGCAAGGTATCGTTAGATTTGAACCTTACGTTAGTGTAAGCATTGCAAGGTAATCATCGAAATCATTGGTTGTTCAGAACTTTGAACCAGCTATTCCTTTTGATAAGAATCAGTAATACCACACACATAAACACTCATGTGTTCTTACATTCCACACCGTACTCGCTTAGCACTTTTAATGGCCATGTGCTCATCCTATTTCATGAAACTTTCTGAGAGAAACTCCAACTCTCAATTAAGGCAGCACTACCTCCAAGTTCACATAGGTGAAATTCTTCAAGTATCCTTGTTACGTTTAAGATACTTGTCTCTAAAAGACTAAATTTCATTAATTGCTCAAGCCTTTAACTGTAACAACTAGAACTAATTTTCTCATTTTAGACAGGGCTTCTTGATTTAGTGTTGAATACTATCCACAAAATAACGATTTGTTATTACGCTTTGAACCAAAATTCTAGTCATTGCCTAGTGTTTGGTCATCATTGGTGGATTGTTTAATCTAGAAATTTTTGCCCCATCCCTCTTGATGTTGATTTTATCAGTTCTCTTGTAAGAGATTTGGTAAATGGATATGATAAGTTATTACTGGACCTTACCTATGTAAGGGAGATAATTCCATTTTTGATTAACTTGCTTACATAATCATGTCGTAGACTAAATATCTAGACATCCCATTATATATCTCACTATAAGCACATGCTAAAGTGGCTTGACTATCACAATGTATCGATATTGTCGATACATCCTTTGACGTCAACAGAATTTCTAAGAAAAAATCCCTAAGCAGTTGAGCCTCATTTCCTATTGCTTTAAACGCAACAAATTTAGACTTCATAGTTGAATGTGTAATACAATTTTGTTCCTTAGATCTCTAAGAAACTACACCTCATCCTAGAGTGAACACCCGACCTAAGGCAAACTTATTGTCTCCAATGCTTGATATATAGCTTGCATATGTATATCCTTCTAATACAGCAGAAAACCTTGTATATTGTATGCCGAGGTTTATGGTTTTCTTTAGATAACCAAGAACTCTACCAATGGCATTCCAATGCTCAACACTTAGATCACTGGCAAATCTACTTAATTTATTAACTACAAAAGCTACATCAAGTCTTGTACACTACATTGCATACATTAGACTACTAATAGCACTTGCATACTCTAGTTAAGCAACTGCTCTTCCATAATTCTTCACAAGCTTCATACTTGGATCGAACGGGGTGCTTGCATCTTTTTTTTTCAAGTGTTTAGACTTGTTCAACACTTTCTCAATGTAGTGTGATTGACATAATGCAAAACCCCCCCTATTTTGCTTAATCTTGATACTTAGGATCATATCAATTTGTCCAAGATCTATCATTTTGAATGTAGAAGATAGAAACCTCTTCATTTCTATTATGCCATTCATGTTATTGCTGACAATTAATATATCATCAATATAAAGACAGACAAAAATAACATAATTATCGCACATATTAATGTACAAACATCTATCACAATATTATGTGTAAAATCATTTGAAAGAATAGCACAATGGAACTTTTCATAATTAGGTGCTTGCTTCAATCCGTACAAGGATTTGACAAGTTTACATACTTTATGTTCACTTCTAGGTAATAGAAGATGCTCTGGTTGCAACACATGGACCTACTCATTGAGATCTTCATTTAAGAATGTCGTCTTGACATCCATTTGATGAACATAAAGATCATGGATTGATGTCAAAGCAAACAATATTCTAATCATGGTTATTCTTGCAACAGAAGCATAAGTATCAAAATAGTCAATTCCTTCCTTTTGTCGATAACCTTTAGCTACTAATCTAGCTTTAAAATTATTTAGAATACCATAAGCATGATACTTCTTTCTAGACACTAATTTGCATACAATGGGTTTAGAACCAGGTGGTAGATCGACAAGTTCTCAAGTGTGGTTAGACATAATAGAATCCATCTCTTCATTTGTTGCATCTTTCCATATAGCAAAATCCCTTGAAGCCACAGCTTATTGAAAGTCTTAGGATCTTCTTTAAATTGAAGAACAATTGGAAGTTTGTTAGTAACTTTTTCTCTATTTCCTTCTACCAAGTAAAAGGAAATAAGTTGATAATCATTTCGCCAGATGCTAATTCTTTATTTTTTAGATTATCTTGCTATTCTAAATCTCAGAAGGTTGTTCAACTACATCAAGAGATAACTCTAGACGTGACCTTCCTGTAATGGAAGTCTCTTGTTAAGATGTCTCACCAATAGGAGCTTGAGAACTATTATCAAAAATCAACAAATTCTCAAAAAACTCCACATCTCTAGATTCTACTATTATATTAGACTCTAAATTAAAGAGTTTATTTGCTTTACTATTTGTAGCATATCTTACAAAAGCACTTTTTATCCCTCTAGGACCTACTTTCGTCCTCTTAGGATCGGTGTTCTTGTAATAAGCAATACACCCTCACCCTTTGAAATACCCTATGTTGGGTTTTCTTCTTTTCCATAACTCATATGGAGAAATTTTACTTTTGTTTAAAGGAATTCTATTAAGAATATGACGTGCAGCAAGAATAACTTCTTCCTACAAACTAAATGGCAATCTCGAACTTAATAACATAGCATTAATCATCTCTTGAAGAGTTCTATTTTTTATGTTAAACTATGTTATTCAGGTGTGCAGGGTGCAGAACATTCATGAATAATACCATTGTAGGAAAAATAGTTCATAGAGGAATTTTAAAATTTTTATATTAGAGTATTTTTTAAAATACAAGTTTGACACACTATATGCATAAATGAACTGGATCTTACTAAGCTTTGTGTCCCGAAAACTCCTACAATCAGTGAAGAGAAGTAATGTTCCTAACCAATTAGCCTTCTATGCTATTCTCTATCCTCGATCGAAGTGAGTGTGGGCTCACACCGTTCAGCTTTTCCAGGTGGCACTCCTTTCAACTAATAGAGAAACACTTAAAGCTATAATTTGTTATTTGTGAATGATAGCTCTCTGGGGAGTTGTAGAGTCTTGCTGGTAGAGTCTCACTCTAGATTTCTCAACTGATCTAAATAATAACAAGACTCACTCCCCTTTTATAGAGATTGGGCCCAAGAGTCAGTCTTTATCAGATAAGGTGTCAAAAATTTAAATAAGAATCAAATCAGAATCAATACTAATAAAATTCTGCGTGAAAATGTGTCATCTTTTTATTGCCTGGTCGATAGACCGAATTGATAGATCTGCCTACAAAACCTCCTCAATTAGCAAGCCAAACTTAAAGATCGGCCTGCCGAACCTTCGATAAAAAACCCTACGAATCTTTATTTTACACTTGAGATTCTTTGGATAAAGCCTCAGTTTTAATTCAAATAACCCAATAGAGAAGTTATTTGAATAAAACAATCATACCTAGATAATCTTTAAGAAAATAAATATTCCTGATAATTCAACAAGTTTATCTTGAAATAATTCAAAATTAATTCAACTGATAAACAAACTAGAGCGCTCTTTAGGAATAATGATATCCTCTTATATGCATTATCTTGTAATTAAAAAACTAGAGCGCTCAACCATTTGGATACATAGGTGTAACCGAATGGTATACTGTCTTTGGATGGTAAGTTTTTTTATGGTGAAATAATGGAATGTAAGATAAAAATAATCAGGAAGGTAAGACAGAACTTGTCCTTAAGCCAATTATGGATAATCCTATAGGGATACGATACATTATGATATATTATAGAGACTTAACTATACGGGTTTTGTAATTCTATATAGCTCGAGAGTGCAGCTCCAAGCTTTTAGTGGAATAGCGTTAGAGTTGATAATTATGAAATGTATATATGGGATATTGGGTTTCATAATTATCGAGAGCTTGAACTGTATAGGTTCATTTGGTCCCCTTTGATAGCTAACAAAAATCCTGTAACGATACGGCGTGTTTTTTTCAATAATTGGTGACTTATTTCAGCTTTATCAAATTGGTTGAAATTTGATAAAAAATAAATAATTCATGTTTGTTTATCAGTTGAATTAATTTTGTGACAAAATTAATTCAAGATAAACTTGTTGAATTATCGGGATCAATTAATTCAACTGATAAACAGACATGAATTAATTGATCCTGATAATTCAACAAGTTTATCTTGAATTAATTTTGTCACAAAATTAATTCAACTGATAAACAAACATGAATTATTTGTTTTTTATCAAATTTCAACCAATTTGATAAAGCTGAAATAAGTCACCAATTATTGGAAAAAATACGCCGTATCGTTACAGGATTTTTGTTAGCTATCAAAGGGGACCAAATGAACCTATACAGTTCAAGCTCTCGATAATTCAACTGATATAAAATCCATAGCTCCTCTTTAGGAATAATGATATCCTCTTATATGCATTATCTTGTAATTAAAAAACTAGAGCGCTCAACCATTTGGATACATAGGTGTAACCGAATGGTATATTGTCTTTGGATGGTAAGTTTTTCGATGGTGAAATAATGGAATGTAAGAT
>CAMOHE010040411.1:0-21219 GCA_946598075.1 Artocarpus hirsutus | reverse complement strand
TAAAGTTAACACATATATATAATGGTCAGATTTTTCTTTAGCCATAAAAACTTCATTTGATAATTTAAATAAATTACATAATCAATACTACAAAATTTGCCAACAAAGCCTAGGCAGTGAGCAATCTTAATTAAAAATTTTGTATTAAATTATTTATGCTATAAAATAATTTATAAAAATTAGTACTCATAATAGACATATAAAATCATAACCAAAATTAAGCTTCAAATAAATTTGGAGTAATTCAAAACATACGTTCGAATTCAAAATTAATATTAACACTACATATGCCAAACAGCGAACGTACTTTATTCAAACATTTTTATAAAATCAAATATGCGTAACATACTTTTAAAATTTTCATGTAACAAGTTTAACATATAAATAAAAGCGAAAAAAATAATAAATCATATAAAACACATTTAAAAATATGATTTATTATTTCATGGATTACATAGAGCCTATCAGACAGACATTTTTAACCATAAGTACTTGGCAATCAACAAATTTTATCTTAAAATATAAAAAAGATATGACTAAAACTTTACAGACATTTGGTTAACAATGACTTAGAATTTTATATAAAATCAAAAGATGCTTTTTGCCCCATAAACCAGACTCTATAAGACATAACTACAAATCTACTAGCAATTAAATTTTATGAGCAGTGTTGATTGAAAGCTCATAACCCTTAAAATATTTTGAATGAAAATTTATAAAAAAAATCCTAGACATTTGTAACATGTATATGCACATACAAATTTGATATTCCACTTAACTTAGTTTTGCTTTTTCTTTCTATAAATTCAGAAATAACATTCTAACTAATTCTCACCTATTTACAAGCATTCAAAATTACTTAATAAACACTTTGGATCAATAAAAATAGATTCTACAAGATCATTAATTTTGCAAAGAAATTAACTTAACTATCTTAGTTTGAGCTCAAATCTACCCTAGCTTACTTTCTTCACATCTATAATCATTTATAACAGAAAATAACTTAATTTCATCATAAGAAACATAAATATAAAGGTTGTCTTTTAGGGCTTGATGTTAGGGCTCTATTGGAGGTCAAAACATTGATTTTTCAAGCTCAAAATGATGAAAAATTGGGGCTGGTTTGTGTAACCCAAATTTCTATGGTGTTGTTTAAGTTTTTGTGAGCTTTATGACATGGAAAATGGAGAGAAAGAAGTGGAGGGGAAGTATTGGACATTTTTAGACTTACTTGCAAAAGAAAGAAGCAAAAATGAACATTTTAGTTCATTTGATTTAGTCAAAATCAGGTAAGTGAAGGGAGGAGCTTGTTTGGGGGCTTTTGCCATCCTTTTCTTGGGTTTGACATGTGGAAAGAGTGTTGAGTAAGAGAATTTAGCTAATAACTAGGCATTTAAATCTAATACAAGCAAGAGTAATTCAATTTGTTGTAACCTAGTTAACAAATCAATCAAATTGAACCATTTTACATATTTTCAATTCCAACCAAATTTGTCTATTTCAAATATATAAATGAGCAAAACAATTAGTTTAGAATACATCTAAAATGGAAAGAAACTTTCCAATTAATTCGCAATCCGTTTAGCACACCAATCTTCCTTCTTGAGAAACCAAGCTTTTCACTGCAATTAGAACTTTTAAAAAACATGTTAAATTGTATATTAATAATTCAATGTCATATTTATTTAATATAAGCATGTTTATGCATGCTCAATCTTATAAATAATGAGTACTCATGCTCGTAAGATATGCTTTCTATAAGCTCGAGATTCAATAGCGTGTATTCGTTAATTGCATAAATATGCAAAATGCTTATTAATGGGTAATTGTAAGTTAATTGAGCATTACATAGACACCTTTTGGTAATGACAGGTGAAGAAGACAAGTAAGCCAAGATTTGAAGTGGGGACACCACTTTTGTTATTACATAATGAACTAACACAAAAAATAGAAAACCACACCAAAGCGGCAGTGTCATCAGAATTATTGAATAACTAAAAAACTCTAAAACATAGTAAATGTCATAGCCGATGGCTTGAGTTCTCCGAGCAAGCCGTTGCAGGATCCCGCGCCAAGAAAAAAAAAGGTGTCCCCCGCCAAAAAAAAGAGAGGTCTGTTTGGTATTGTTTTTAAAATAGGCAAGAATTGTTTTATTTAAAAAAATGAGAATTTTTTGCGAATTTGTTGAGAGTGTTTTTAAAATTGTTGTTTCAAAAAGTGTGCAAAAATATTTCTAAAAATTCTCAAAACAAAACAAAACGGACCATGTATTTGTGGTATTTTGAATACACCCTTAAAAACAGAATAGCTTTAAAACCGCAAAAAGAAAAGAAAAGAAAAAGCGATTCAAACCTTAAAATTACAATTACTAAAAGGAACAAATTTTTTTTTTAAAAAAAAGAAAACGACAACAACAAATGAAAAGACAGCAATAAGTTTAAAAGCGACAAGCAGCCGCCAACAAAAATTTTGATAACAATAATATGAGAAACGACAAAAAGATCTATAAACCATGCAAAAACGATAAAACAATCAGAATTCGAAACAACAACAAAATTCAAGCAAACAAAACGGTTTTTGCATCCGCGTTCCTTGAGGCTTTTTTTAAGACAAAAAAATTCCTTCATGTTTCCAGCCTAAAAAGGAATAAAATACAAACTGCCCTATGGCAGTAAGCATTAATCGAGCTATTGGAAATGTGGCGTAAATATGCAGCCATAATACGGATCTGTTGACAACAAAAAATTTTCTTAAAACCATCGTCTGTCAAGAAGTATATAATTTTAATTCATATAAAATATATTAAACCTTTTGAAACCTATCAGGATTTCCTTGCTTTAAGCATTGACACCGTAAATCTTTCAAGCCAAGCCTCCACATTAATGGATTGACAAGTGAAAGTCAAGCAGTAACAAATATTAATCTTACACTTTTTTTGATTTAACTATGTGCTCACACATGAGATAACAAGTTTTTGTTAGAGACAAATTTCACAACTTTTCTGTTTTGAAGAATACCTTATACCCTTCTCTTTTGAGAATTTTCTCATAATTTCCCCTCCGTCCTCTTCTCTCTTTCCCTCCTTAACATATATTATTCTTATAAGATGGTGGCAATCATGAGCGTGATATGGGCAATTATCTCATTCAAGATCAGCTGGTGGATTCGGCAAGGAAAATTGATAAAGCTGAAATGCTTTTGAACATCACATGCATCCATCCTTTTTTTCAAAGATGTAATAGCACGATGCTAACTTTTGTCCATATCATTTAGCATTATCATTTAAAGCATGCTTGCATGCTTGTCTTTTCTACAAGAAAGGTACGTAAATTTCTACTCAGGTGGAAACATGAAGAAGCAAGTTTTGTCCATTTCTTCATATCATATCCACTTTGACTTCCCTTTTTTAATTTTATTTCGATCTCTCCAACTTACCCGTATATCCCATGCACCTTATTGTATATAAGATGGGCAATTATCTATAGCAGACAATAGAATAAAAGGCAATCTGGAAGTAGGCAGATTCAAATCCATTTTTCTTTCCTCCTTTTTTTAATGAATAAAACATATTTAATTGAAATTTATTTTAAATTACTTAATCAATCAATTTTGTATCTACCACTAGATTTCTCTATATGGTAGTTCCAGACAGAGTATGGTCATATCATTCTATATCTCATAAAATTAAAATATATTTAATTAATCTTATTAATTAAATATATTTTATTAATTCAAAATTAATTGACCGTTGCCTATTTTGTACGACAACATTTGTCATTTTCATCTTATATATCACGGAAAACTTTTTTTTTTTTTTTGGTGTCATATAAATATTTATAGTGTGAGATATTTAATTTAGAGTTCAAAAATTCTAAATTTGCTAAAATTCATTACTGTATACTTGTTCCAATATAGTATTTACAGAGTCGGCATTAGGGATATATGGATCTATAATTCAAGTTCAAATAAATTTGACCACTCTTTAATCAATATGCCATTTTTATTAGTTTCATTGTTATTCTAGTAAAAGCCTGAAACTACACACTTGAAATTATAGTAATAGTTACTCAAAAAAAATAGCGAATAGTTCATTAATATAATCATTGCATATAAGTTAATCTTCCATAAGTAGTTCATAATAAGAGCTAGGTTCAATTTCATTTACCTATTTTATTATATATTTTCTTGAGTGCCAATGATTCTCTAATAAATAGTTAATTCATAATCTTATTATAAATGAGCGCTCTATCATTCAAGTCCTGAATCATCACTCAAGAGAACTATTTTTTTAACTTTCAATAGGAAGAAATGGATTCTGTATTTGTATTATCATGCCCAGTTACTTATTCAATTATGTTTCTAAGATGCAAAATTATGATCTAATTATAGACAAATTTTAGCAAGCAAGTCAAAAAACATAATGTCATAAATAAGAGTATGATAAATACTTAGGATTAAGAGTATCATATATATGATCATTATAGTGATAAATTTGAACACTTTATGTGTAATGGAATACTATTAGATGTTCATAATTTATCTGGTCTAATCCTATATAATCACATTATATAAAGTACTTCTAATCTAAAGTCTGGATATTAATAGTCTGGATAAAACTATTTCATTCTAAATAAGATTGAATGGTACTTGTAATATTTAATGAATGATCCCAACTTTAATTAATTTAGTACAGACTATTTAGATTATTATTTATAAATTTTATGCATATAATAATTATATGCTAAATTTATAGTCACATTAATAATATTAGGATTTTTGTAGATGTTTATTTAAGTATCCATATACAAACAACCAAAAGTAATAAATGTCTTTTTATTCAAATTAACCAGCAACATGTATAATGTATATGCTTGTAGGGCATCAATCCCAACAATTTCTCACTTGTCCTAAAACAGGTGAGACATGTCCCTTAAGCTTAAGCCTTCTAAGTGTCGCTGAAAACTCTTTGCACATAACGTCTTGGTAAAAGGATCAGTAAGATTATTTGCAGATGCTATCTTTACAACGTCCACTTCACCTTGATGCACTATTTATCTAATCAAATGATATTTTTATTCTATATGCTTTCCTCTCTTGTAGCTTCTTGGTTCTTTTGAATTTGCTACAGCTCCATTGTTATTAATGTAATTGGCTTATCTATATTTGGAACTACTTCTAGATCCATTAAGAACTTGTGAAACTATACAACCTCTTTTGTTGCTTCAAAAGCGGCTACATATTTAGCTTCCATAGTCAAATCAACAATACATGATTGTTTAATGCTTCTCCAAACTATGGCTCCACTGCCAAGAGTGAACACTGACCCAGATATGGATATATGTATGTCTTTGTCTGATTGAAAATCAAAATCATTATATCCAGTAAGAATCAAATCCTCACTAGAGTAGACTAGCATATAGTTTCTCGTTCTCCTTAGATATTGGAAAATGTGCTTAACCGCCATCCAATAATCTAATCCTAGGCTGGACTGATACTAGCTAACTATATCAATAGCATAATAAACATTAGGTCTTGTACACAACATGGTATACATTAGATTTCCTACTATAGATGTATAGGGTACCCGTTTCATATTCAATTCCTCTTGAGGTGTCTTAGGACATTGCTTTTTTAAAATATAAACCCTATGTCGGGTAAGTAAGTTGCCTTTCTTGGGGTTTTTCATTGAAAATCTAATCAGCACCTTATTAATATATGAAGTCTAAGATTGTGCCAATAGTTTGTTGTTGTGATCTCATATGATTTGAATTCCAAGACCATAACTTGCCTCTCCCAAATCTTTAATTTGGAATTGATTGGCTAGTCATTTCTTCACACTAGACAGTGATTCTATATCATTCCCAATGAGTAGAATATCATCTACACAAAGAACTAAAAAGACCATCTTTTTATCTTTGATGTACATGTAAACACATGGTTCATCAACATTTTGATCAAAACCACATGACTTGATTGCCATGTTAAATCTCAAGTTCCAAGGATTTGAAGTTTGCTTGAGTCCATAAATAGACCTTTATAACTTGCAAATTTTTTGCTATTGGCCTTTGATTACAAACCTTTTGTTTGCACTATATAGATGCTCTCTTTAAGATGGCCATTCAAAAAGCTGTCTTAACATCCATCGGCCATATTTCATAATCAAAACAGGCAACAATGGATAAAAGAATATGAATAGATTTAAATATAGCTACTAGCAAGAAAGTCTCAACATAATAGACTCCCTCTTTCTAGGTATAATCTTTTGCCATAAGCCTTGCTTTGTTTTATCCCTTTAGCTAGATCTACAAGTTAGCAGACTTAATTGGAGTGCATTGATTCTATTTAAAGGTTTATAGCCTCATTCTATCTCTCCATGTCAAAATCTTCCATTGTATGGTTGTATGTCAATGAATCATCCTCACCATTCTTAAAGACAACAACTTGTGTTTCTCCAATTTCTCTGTAGTGAGTAGGTGGTCTCACAACCTTCCCACCACATCAAGGTGGTATGAGATCCTGACTTTGAGATGTGATTTCCTCATTTTTTTTTTCTTTCAACAATAGTTGTTGGTTATGGTCTGATATAATTAGAAAATAATTCTTCTAGTACAACTTTGCTACGAGGCTTAAAGTTAGTCATATAATCAAACTCAAGAAAAGTAACATTTGTCGAGACAAATAATTTTTTCTCCTAAGGACTATAAATCAAACCTCTCCTCATTCCCTTAGGATAACCTATAAACAAGCATACTTCAAAATGTAATTCCAATTTCCCAGTATTTCCTTTTAGTACCTGTGCTAGACATCCTCATATAAGAATATATTGTAAACTAGTTTTACAACTGCTCCATAACTCATAAGCTATTTTTAGGAACAGAATTAGTTGGAACATTATTCCAAATGTAAATTACAGTTTGTGTTGCATATCCCTAAAATGAAGCGGGTAATCATGAGTAATTGAGCATAGATCTCACCATGTCTAGCAATGTTCAATTTCCTCTCTTGACAACACCATTATGCTGTGATGTTCCAAGTGTAGCGAGTTGGGTTAGAATACTATATTCTATTAAATAATCCTTGTATTCAGTATCAAGATACTCCCCTCATCGATCCAATTGCAGAGTCTCATTGACTTACCTAATTGCTTTCTAACTTCTGCCAAGAATTCTTTGAACTTTCTAAAAGTATTATACTTCTTTTGCACTAGGTACATGTATCCATGCCTTGAATAATCATCAATAAATATGATAAAGTATTTATAATGACCTTATGCTTGTACTTTCATTGGACCCTAACCGTCTGAATGTATTAATTCAAGGGGTTCTTTAGCTCTTTCACCTTTTGCAAAGAAAGGCCTCTTGGTCATTTTCTCTTCTAAACGAGATTCATAAACTGGTAGAATACTAACTTTTAGTTCTCCTAATGGACCATCTTTCACTAGTCTTTTAATCATATCAAGATTAATATGACCCAACCTAAGATGCCAAAGGTATGTCTTATCATCAGAAGAAATCTTTTGCCTTTTAGATTTAGGTTGCTAAACTTTGAACATTTTGGTATCAAGCAGTGACTTTTTGTTGGGCTTTAAGGTATAAAACCCATTTTTAAAGTTTGCATAACAAATATCCAAACCAGTTCCAGATATTATAACAATTTTATCATAAAAAGAAACATTGAATAACTCTTTAAACCACTTGGAAGCAGAAATCAAATTTCTACAAAAACCAGGAATAAAATAAATATTGTTTAGTAGTAAAAATTTTTCCAAAAAAAGTTTAACTACTTGCATTGCTTTTGCCAAAACAACTATTCTTGTTCCCACTCTCCTCTTATGTTCCCTGTCGGCAAGTTCCTTTGGAGAACTAAGCATCTATAATGAAGAATAAATATGATTAGTTGTCCCTAAATCAACTATTGAAGGTGATATATCATCTTCAACTAAGTATGATTCTAGAATAAGTAAATCTGATTACCATTCTTATTTTCCTTTTTGAGCTCCCGAAGATACTTTTTATAGTTTCTCTTCCAATGCCCAATTATACCACAGTGGAAATATTTTTCTTTGTTCTAGCTTTGTTGTTGTTGTTGTTGTTGCTACTGCTCTTGTTGTTCTTAGGTTTTCCTCTATCAATGGATTTGCCACTTCTTTTAGCTCTCATCTTTCTCTTTCTATTCATTTTACCAGAAGAGGAAGGTTAAGCTTTGGCAATATTTGCCTCATTTTCTTTTGATTTCTCTTGCGAGATTGATACAAAAATTTGTAGCTCATTGAGCAATTCAATCATATTGTAATTTGGCTTGCTCAAATAATAGCTTTTAAATTGAAGGATTGTAGGCAAGAGAATTTCTAAAATCATCCCCACCTGTGTGGCTTCATCTTATTGCTCCATTAATTTCGGGCCTCATGCAGATTTCTAACCATGTTTAGAACATGTTCTCTGACTGAAATTCCTAACTTCATCTTAGCATTCATAATAGCCTTAAGGCTTCATGTTGTGCCTTTTCAGAAGGGCTTCCAAGCATCTCTTTGAAGTGGCTGCATTATTTAATAAGCAGTTTCTATGTTTTCATGTTTTTGTCTCAGTGCGTTAAACATATCGGCTAACATGTAGCATCGATCTTTATTATTTGCCTCGATCCAATGATCATATACGTCTTATACATTATCAGTAATATTGGTAGCAGGTGGTGGAAGACACTCCTTCGTTTGGTCAAATTTGTAATTTTTACAAATGAGTACTATATTCATGTTATTTTTCCTCTAGGCAAAATTATCATTGGTTAACATTTCATTTGATAGTATAGTTGATTATTGGGTTTAACATTGTTGCTGTAATAAAAAAATGACATAAGTTAAATGGTTGCATAAGCATCATAAAGTTATTTTTAGAATAGTAAATGTGATGCATAATGCATATGTAAAAATAAATAAAAAATTTACTTATTCCATGATAATTCAATTTTTAATTAATAATGTGCAACCAAAGGGTAGTTATATTATTTATAAATTGACTTGAGACAATCTCAACTAATAAATACACTCAAAATATCTCATATTTTTCTATATTTATTATCACCGTTTATTTTGGTCAAGATAAATTAACAATTTAATTATATCTTCATAAGTGTAACCTATTATTTCGGATTTTGATAACCTAACACAACATTACCACCAAAGAGTAGGTCAATTTTGAAATACATTTTAAAATCCTATATTTTGGAAGCCAACCTTGTTATTGATTTAAATTGACACCTTCCAAAGGGAGGACAAAATCAAAGCGTCTCGAGGTGCCACTTAGATCTCATGATGTTGTGCTAACAGTGGAGATCATAGGTAATATTTTCATACTACTTTCTCCCACTCATTATCTTAAGTTAATGTGTTTCATCTTATAGCATCTCATGCTTTATTAATCTAGTAAATAAATCAAATTTTAATTTACTAGGTGAAAATTTGTTAATAGAATCATATTCCATTTATAATTAAATAAATTACCAGATTTTCTGAAAATCTAAATTTATATATGACCAATCTAAGCTACCTAACAATATACTATTTAAAATTAGGTGATAACTTTAACTATTAAAATCTAATTCACATTATTTGGTTGATTATGCAAATTCAAAAGAAAATAACCAACCCAATTAATTGAATCATATTAAATTAAATCTAATGTCATATTAAGTCATATTATAAACAACTTTATAAAATATGAAATAATATACATATGTATGCATGTCATGTTATAATAACTAAGAACTGGCATTTTTCTAGATGACATGTTATAATGTAAGAATATGTTATAATAATATCACAAAAAATTATAACATAAAAAAATAATAAATTTTTTACTAGGTCCTTTTTAATAATTAAATTACAACCCATAAAATATTATAATTATAATAATAAAAAAATTACAATGGATCTTCTAGTAATTACAAAGATCCCTGCTCCTTTACATGTAGTGTTCTACTAATATGGGTTTCTAGAAGAATGATGATTTGGATTTCTAACATATGGGTTGCAAAACTACTTTGTTAATGGGCCCAAATCCACCATTGGGTTTCAAAAACTCAATCATGAATAAGATAAACTATTCACATAGACATCCTCTATTATGCAAAGCTACATGTAGTTTCCTCCATAATGAAAAACTACATGTAGTTTTCAACTTAAGTTCATAATCTTCATTTATGGAGGATTGCATGCACCTACAGCATGCTTTTCGTGGGTGCTGAATATTTGTGGACCCTGTATACGTATTGGGTCCAAATTCAAGGACGAGCCCAAAACAAAGATTTAGGTTTCATAAACCTAAATTGCATATTCTGCATGTTAATCTAGTAACCATGCATGCGAGGTCTTTCTCCTAGCTGTAGGTCATCTTCTTCATGTCCAGTGTGTATGTTACAGAGGAAAAAATCGTACAAAAAGCCTATTACTCTTACGGGTTTATACAAATTTTGTTCTAATCAAAACTGAAAATATAAATCCAAAAGACGATACAGTTAACGACTAAAACTCCATTCAAACATCCATACATCATATGAACATAAAAATGCAAAATAATACATCCACTAACTTTAAAACCACAAAAGAATGAAAAGAAAACTACAAATAAAAAAGAAAAGAAAAATGGACCGAAACCTTAAAATGACAATTATCAAAAACGAACAAATTTAAGCTAAAAATGAAAAAGACAACACAAATGAAAAGACAGCAATAAGTTTAAAAGCGACAGGCAGCAGCCAACAAAAATTTTGATTACAATAATAATATGAGAAACGACAAAAAGATCTATAAACCATGCAAAAACGATAAAACAATAAGAATTGGAAACAACAACAAAATTCAAGCAAACAAAACGGTTTTTTGCATCCGGGTGCCTTGAGGATTTTTCTAAGACAAAAATTCCTTCATGTTTCCAGCCTAAAAACAAATAAAATACTAAGTGCCCTATAGCTGCAAGCATTGATCGAGCTGTTGGAAATTTGGCGTAAATCTGCAGTGGAAATACAGACCCGTTGGCAACGAATAATTTTCTTAAAACTATTGTTTGTCAGAAATAGGCATATAATTTTAATTCAAATAAAGTATAAGAAATTATAGCTCAAATTTTTTGAAGCTTATTGGGATTTTCTCGTTTTAAACTTTGACACAGTAAATCTTTAAAGCCAAACCTTCACATCAGTGGATTGATAAATAGGAGTCAAATAATAACACATATTAATCTCATATTTTTTCCGATCTAGCTATGTACTCAATATGAGATAATAAGATTTTACAAAAGAATAACTTCACAAGTTTTCTCTTCTGAAGAATGTCTCATACTCTTCCCTTTTGAGAATTTTCTCATGATTTTCTCACGTCCTCTTCTCTTTTTCCCTCTTTAACATATATTCTATTTATGAGATGGTGGAAATCATGAACGTCATATAGGCAATTATCTCCTTCAAGATCATTGGGTGGATTCGGCAAGAAAAACTGATAAAGATGAAAAGCTTCTAAACATCACATGCATTCATGCTTTTTCTTTTCAAAGATGTTATAGTAGGATGCTGACTTTTGTCTATATCATTTAATGTTATCATTTTTATGTGTGCTTACATGCTTGCCTTTTCTTCAAGACAGGTACATTATTTTCCACTCAAGTGGAACGATGAAAAAGAAAATTTTGTCCATTTCTTCATATCACATCTACCTTTTCCTTCCCTTCTTTTATTTTATTTCGATCTCTCCCACTTACCCGTATATCTCATGCACCTTATTGTATATAAGATGGGCAATTATCTATAGAAGACAACATGATAAAAGGCAATCTTAAAGTAGGTGGATTCAAATTCATTTTTCTTTTCTATCTTTTTTCAATGAATAAATCAAATTTGAATGAAATTAATTTTAAATTAATTAAACAATCAATTTTGTATCTACCATGAAGGATTTTTCTCTGTGATAGTTTCAGACAGAGTATGGTCATACCACTCTGTATCTCACAAAATTAAAGTATATTTAATTAATCTTATTAATTAAATACAATTAAATAATTCAAAATTAATTAAGCATTGCCCATTTTGTATGACAACCTGTGTCATTTTCATCTTTTATGTCACAGAGAACATTTTTTTTATATTACATAAATATTAATAGTGTGGGATATTTAATTTAGAATTCAATAATTTTAAATTCAATGTAATTCATTACTGTATACTTGATCCAATATAGCATTTACAGAGTCGGCATTGCAGATCAATAATTCAAGTTCTAATTAATTTGATAACTAATTAAACTCTTTAATTAATATGTCAAATTTATTAGTTTTAGAGTTACTTCGCTAAATACCCGAAACTACACTCTTAAATTTATAGTTATAATTGCTAACAGCAATCAACGAGTAGTCTATTGATGTAATCATTACATATAAGTTAATGCTCCATAAATAGTTTATAATAAGAGCTAGGTTCAATTTCTGTTTACCTATCTTATTATGTTTTCATCCTTGAGTTCCAATGATTCTCTAATGACCTATTAATTCATAATCTTATCTTGAATAAGTGTTTTACTATTCAAGTCCTAAATCATCACTCAATAGAACTATTTCTAACTTCCAATAGGAAGGAATAGACTCCATATCTATATTATCATTCTTTGCCACTTATTTTATGATGTTTTCAATATGCAAAGTTATGATGTATCTAAAGACAAATTTTATCAAGCAAGTCAAAAAGCATAATGTCATAAATAAAAGTCTGATGAATACTCAAGATTAAGAGTGTCATATATATGATCATCATAGTGATAAATTTGAACACTATGTGTAATAGAATATTATTAAATGTTCATAATATATCTGGTCTAGTTGTATATAATCATATTATATAAAGTACCTCTAATCCAATGTCTCAACATTAATAGTCCAGGTAAAACTATTTCATTTTAAATGAAATTAAATCATGCTTGTAATATTTAATTAAAGGTCCCAACTTTAATTAATTAATTATGGACTATTTAGATTATTATCTATAAATTTAATCCTTATGCATATACAATTATATGCTAAATTTATGGCCATATTAATAATCATGGAATTTTGAAGATGTTTATTTAAGTATCCATATACAAACAACCACAACAAATAAATGTTATTTTATTCAAATTAACCAGCAATATGTATAATGTCTATACTCATATGGCATCAATCCTAACATAAGCCTCATTGTGATGTTTCTAAACAATAATAGTATAGCCAGTAGGAGAAAAAAGAAAAAAAAATAGATATAGACAAAGGCCACATTCTTGCCTATGAAACAAATTCAAAGGGTTCTATCTCATAAAATTTTGAATTGCTATAGTTTTTTTAGTTGAAACCATTTGTTCAAATTGAGTTTTTAAATGCCATATAAGTAGTGGCTTTGTTTGGCAGCATTAGTTGGAACTAATATGTTCAAACTGCTATAGTTAAAGCTCTCAATGTTACACTAAAACATAAAAAGGTAAACTGCTCAATTAGACACCAACTGTTCATGAAAGTAAGATTTTGATCCCCCAGTCTTTTTTTCCTTGACCAAACCGACCCCAACTTTTCATTTTATTTGCTAGAGACCAATTTAATCAACTTCTGTTAAAAAGGGCGTCATGCAAAGTGTACATGACCTCTTTAATAAGGGTGTTTTAGTAAAATATTAAGTATCCTTTTCAAGGAATTAAAATTAAAATTATGTTTCCTTAACAAAATTAAAATGTAAATGTAAATAATAAAAAAGAAACCAGAAAAGCAATAAAACCCAAAAAATAGCTTTTTAGAAAGGAAAAAAAAATTAGGAACACTATTTAGATCAAAAAAATCAAGAACACTCTGCATTGAGGTTGACTTCTACATTAAGGTTGACCTCTCTCCTGTAACTAGGGCCGGCAATACGGGTTGCGACACGACGACACGACAAGAATTCGACATAATTTTTATGGGTTAGTGTCGAAAAATTTGACCACGGGTCATTTTAGTGTCGACCCGAAATTGACCCATCAAAAAACAGGTCGGGTTTAGGTCAACCCGTCTGACACAAAAATGACCCTTTTTTACCCGTATTTAATTAATTAAATTTAAAAAAAATAATATTATTTCATATATAATATACGCCCTTAAAAGATCAAACCCTACATCTCTTATCACTCATCTTCTTGTTGAAGTGGTATGAAACTCTTCTAATTTTATGTTTTTTTTAATATTATATATATTAATGTAGGCGGGTCATAAGCAGGTTGCGGGTCACAATAGGGTTACAGGTCAAAAACGGGTCACGGGTCATATTTTTTTAACACTGTGCATAAGAAACAGGTTGACACGGGTCGGGTTAGTGTCAACCCGTATCAAAAAGGGTCGTGTTCGGGTTGAAAATTCTCAACCCATTCATGTCACGGGTTGAGTTAGTGTCGACCTATTTTTGTAAAAATTAACTCCAACCCGACACGAACTTGACCCGTCAACCTGTTTTGCCACCCCTACCTGTAGCCAAGGAGGAAGAATGCTAGAGGGGAGAGAGAGAGATTTGGGAGGGGGAGTTGCAGAGGTCGCCATTGTTGAGGACCGATGGCCAAGGCATCACAACCTCATCGTGCAAGCTAGTCGAGACCAACAATTGTCCCTATGCTCTGTCGCCTTAGATCTCTATCAACCAATAGAGCTACGAAGCCCTTGCAGAGGTTGGAGTGATTTGGGGAGAGAAAGTGGGGCAATGGAGCTAAGCACTTGTTGACCAATGGGCTTGTGTCGAGGATGCCACGATGGCAACACTACGACTGACTTGGCCTCATGCTGGTGAGATACCCCTCCATCTCAGATCTAAGATATTTTTTTTTTCTTGTTAGCAAAGAATATGAGGAAGGGAAGAAAAAGAAGAAGATGTTAGAATTTAAGGAAAAAACCAAATGATTTTTAATTTTTTATAAAATTGGGAGCTAACATTTTCTTTCTCAATGATTGAATGTTGTTGAATGTGGGTTTGAGACAAGATTGATTTGGGTTTTTGTTTAGGTTTTTCTTTTTCTTATCTTTTTTTTTTTTTTTGTTTTTCTTTGTTGTTGTTTGGTCCTTTCATTTTTTGAGGAGAATCTGAATATTTGTGTTTGTTGGATTGGAGATCTTAGTTTGTAGTTCTTTTTTTTTCTTTGTTTTTATTGTTTGTTTATTTGTTTAGATTTTTAATAAGTTTTTATATTAATTTTATTAGTTTGAGGGGTAATTTAGTAATTTCAATTAAAAATGATGTCCAACAATTTCTATTGGTTAAACTTAATGGTTTTACCATTAAATTGGTCTCTTAGCAACTATAAAAGGTTTTGGTTTGGGAAAAAATAGTTGGGGACCAAAATTTTGCTTTCGTGAAACATTGAGGACACTGTTTAAGTTCGAACCTGATTTACAAACACTCTAATTAATGTATGGTGCATTTTAAACTTTTACAGACAACTGACTTACGCAACATGATTGATATATTATTTTAGAAAATAACCATCATGATTGTCATCTTACAAGCAAATGGCAACTCAAATATGTGTGTGTATATATAGAGGGGTGGAGGTATATTAGGCCTAAGGGAGCCGCTTTCCATGCCCAATGGCTTCTTTTGTTTTGGGTCCTAATTTTACAACTGTCCTCCTTTGAATTCTTCTAAATTGTAATGATAACATAAAACATCTTAAAAGGTTTCAATTATACCCAAAATTTTCTTTCTAAATGTACTTATATTTTAAAAAAGTACAAGTCAATAATTTTTTTTTTTTTTTAGTTATAGTCATATTTTAAGTTTTAACTTTTAAGCATACTCATATTTTAAACTTGAAACTGACTTTCAAAACCCGTCAACTCGACCCCAGAACCACTAAACCAAAGAGTCTTAGGCAACACGATAAGCTAATGTCAGATGTTGAAGAGAAGGACATTTGTTTGTTTGCCTTGTTAAATTTTTCTTGAAGTAAAACTTCTTCATATCAATACATACATACATATGCACACGTGCACACACACATATATATAAAAGAGTCATAGAAGTTTTAGTCAACCTCTCCCCTTTCCTACATGGTAGCTCCTCCTTTTTCCTCCTTCTTTTTGAATTCTTCTCTTCTTTTTTTCCCTTTGCTTTTTTTTTTTCTAATTTTTCCCCTTTTTCCTATTTGGATTTTCTATAAAACTATTTAATTTTTTTCTCAAATGTCTCTTTTTAGACATTTTTTTTGTAATGCTTTTAATTACTATTTTCTCATAAAATCTTTTCTCTAACTTGTTTTTATAGAGGAAATTTTTCATAAATATTTCCTATCTAAATATATTTTTTTATGGAATTCCTATCTAAATATTTTTTAATCTATGAAATGGCATAAAAAAATACAAATCAATATTAAAAATTTTTACAGCGGATGGGTATATATAAAGTAGCTAAGTCATGAATTTATGGAGCACAGTGAAGAAAAAAATTTAACCAAAATTACAACGCATTTATATTTCCTTGAATTTGTTACCTTTTTTTCCTTTCTTTTATCTATTTTATCTTTGTTATTCTTCTTCCACATGAAATAAGATTGATATAGAATTTAATTCATTTTTTTTTTAATTTAGTGTCCTAAAAGTTATAAGTTTACAATATCTGAGCATCTCACATGCAGACAAGCCTCTAGGCACATTAGAAGGAATCTCAAGCCTCATTGGATCCTGTGCAGGCAAGCCCACATGGACGTGTCCTTCCAGCTGTGTCACGCCTTGGAGTACAGGAGGTAACGTGGCAGGTCAATTAAGTTAATTAAGTAAAAATTTAATTATAACGTAAGTTAAAGAATTTAATTAATTATGAGATAGATGATAATTTAAAACCGTGTTTTAAGTAAACATTTATAATAATTGAACAAATTAGATAAAATAAAATGAAATAAAATAATAAAGAAAGAGGAAATATGCATTGGGTCCCATCAACCCACAACTTGTGCATACTCATAGTATCGACAATATTTAGATCACAACCACAGTCGAAAATAGAAAAAGAGAAGTTAAAATAATACATGCCTTAATTAATTTAAACAAGAACCTACTCGGAGTCTTTTACTGCTCACAAGTCTGGTCTACGGACCTTTTGTCAATCCTAAGCTGAATTCCACCTAGGGTAAAAGGTTTTAAAAATAAATAAAATGTGAGCGAAAGGCTTAGTAGGACTATACTTTTAAATAGGTAAATAATTTAAATATAAAATTTATATTTCAAGGAAATAATTAGAAAACATAGTTAAATAAATAAACTCATTCAAATAAGTCTTATTAAAAACAGTTCATTCAAAAAGTACATTTTTTTCTCTTTTTTGGGCAAACCATAGTTATCACCACCAAAGTGGTCCAGTTGGGTTTCAGGACCTACCCCCAAGGTCTCACGCTACACAACCCGATTTCTGGTATGGCACCATGCCCATATATACCTTTCTAAAATTAGTAAAACCTCATTTTACCAAGTGTAGTCCTTTACATTCATTATGTGGTTCAATATGAAAATCACCTCATTCTATTATTTATGAAAATAACCAATAAAAATCCTTTTTCAATCAATCATTGAAAACATTTTGATAAATTTTATGGCAAAAAAATCATTTTAAAAACTTGACTACCAAAGAAGGGGTAGGAGTCCTACCTTAATATCTGTGCTGATGTCTAACACCACAGTCCCGATCCACTATACGTTAGCTCCACGAAACTACGAACAATCTTAAATATATAAACTAAGTCTATCAGTATCTAGCTTAAGATATCCTATGTTGCTAAGTTATCTCATGGTATCCTAGTGTGCCATTTGTGTTTATAAAATCATATGACAAGATTAAAATCTCAATCGGGATTCAAAACAATGAAAATGGGTAAAAATGACAAATTTTATGAAGCCCAGTCGGCCTACCAACTCCCCTAGTCTGACCTACCGAACTGTGCAGTTCGGCCCACCGACCATCTGGCTCTGGTCGATAGAACTTTTTCAAGTTTGGCCTGTCGAAGGTATAAGTCTAGCCTATCAAACTGGAAAAATTCTAGAATTTTTCAAGCACGGGTTTCGGCCTCCCCGAGCCTAAATCCTTATTTTCAACCTATTTTCTCAATTCCCAAGCATGAAAAGCACTCATAGAAGATAGAAAAACATAATTGAACACTTCTAAACTAGTTTAAACAAGATTTGCATAGAAAAATCCAATAAAATTTGAAAATAGAAAAATAAAGAAAAAATGAAAAATCTTGATTAAATATGTTTTTAATTAGACCAAGCCTAGATTCTAGATGTTTTAAGTTTCTCTATCTTAAATTTAAGGTTTTCTAAGCTTAAGGAAGCTTGAATTTTAAAATGTTAAGAAATTAGAAAAATTTAGAAAAAGCTTGAAATTTGAAAACTAACCTTAGATTGAAGCTTTAAATCGAGTTTGTAATCGTCTAAATGCATTCCCAAGCTTCCAATCCACTGAAAACTGAAGCTTGGGCTTGATTTAGAATAAAAATTCAGGAGAAAGAGAGAGAGAAGGAGAGACAGTGAGAGAGGAGGAGAGAGACAAGAGAGTGAAGAGAGAGAGAGAAAGAGATAGCTGAGTGGGTGAGGGAAAAAGAGAGAGTGAGGGATTAAATAAGCAAAAGGTGAAAGCAGAACCAATGAAAGAAAACCGTGTACCATCCACGGTTTTGAAAAAAGAAGTGGTTGGTATTTGACAAATTGCTTTGTTCCAAAAATTCAAAATAACAAATGAAAATAATTAAAAGTAATTAAAATGGCTAAAATAATTAAAAATTACATAAATTTTAGAAATATCACAAAATAGTCATATTAAGTTTAAAAATACATTATGGCACACTAATTTATTATTTTATGTACTAATGTCACTTAATTAAATTTTGAGGCGCTACAGCTCTCTACCCTAAAAGAAATTTCGCCCTCAAAATTTACGAATCAATTCAGAAACAAAACAAATGTAGATACATCTCCTGCATGGAAGATTCAAACTCCTAGGTGGCTTCATCAACCCCATGATGTTGCCATACGACCTTTACTAACGGTATATCGCCACATCGTAAGTTGATCACTTTTCAATCGATAATTTGAACCAGCACTTCCTCGTATGTCGTGTCTTCTTAGATCTACACATCATAAAACAAGACTATTTTGTTCTGTTTAGGTGGACACGTTTGAAGCATCAACACATGGAACACATCGTGAACATGCGAAAGTTGGGGAGGAAGATTGAGCCAATAAGCAACTACATTAACGCGTTGAGTAATCTTGAACGGCCTAACATACCTCGGTGCAAGTTTACCACTTATACCAAATCGCGTAATGCCTTTGCAGGGTGATACCTTCAAGAAAACAAAATCTCCTACCTTGAATTCCAAGAGTTGGCGCCTTTTATCCACATAACTCTTTTGTCTATTCTGAGTTGCTCTTAATCGATCTCGTATCACAATGACCTTCTCATTATTGTCACAGATCTCATCTCGCCTGTGAATAATCCTGTCTTCCAGTTCTGCCCAACACACTAGTAACTAACACGGTCATCCATACAACGCTTTGAATGGTGCCATGCCAATGCTCGCTTGGTAGTTATTGTTGTACGCAAACTCTGCCAGGTGCAAATATTTCTTTCAATTCCTACCGAAGTCTAACGTACATTCACGTAAGATGTCTTCGAGGATTTGAATGACCCGCTTAGATTACCCATCGGTCTAAGGATGAAATGCTATGTTGAAGTTCAAATTCGTACCCAAAGCCTCCTAAAAGCTCCTCTTGTACTTGGCATTGAACTTGGCATCTCTATCAGATGTGATGGATAAGGGAACTTCGTGTAACTGCACTATGTTCTATAGGTACAATTCTCTGAGAACTCTCCTCGAGCATGTCGACCTAAAAGGAATCATATGTGTCAATTTTGTTAATTTGTCAACGACGACCCAAATTGCATCTAGCCTTTGCTCTATCTTTGGCAATACGGTAAGAAAAACCATCGTGATGTGCTTCCATTTCCACCTTAGAATAGGAAGTAGCTGAAGTTGACCTGCTGGCTTCTGGTGCTTGGCCTTCACCTGAAGACAAGTTGCACATTGGCCACGTATTCTCAAACATCCTTCTTCGTACCACTCCACTAGTATTGCCTCTTTAGGTCACGATACATCTTCGTGCTTCTCGAATGAATGGCGAACTAAGACTTGTGGGCTACATCCATCACAGCCTTCGTCACTTCTGCAATTGCTAGAACTGCTAGGCTATCACGCCCCGAAGTACGGGAGGTGACGTGGTGGTTTAATTAAGTTAATTAAATAAAGATTTAGTTAAAAACAGGGTTTAAAATTCAAATTTATAATTAAAAAGTGATAATTTTAAAATTTATTTAAGTAGAATAATTTAAGGAATTAAAATGAATCATCATGATAATTAAACAAATAAAAATAACATTAAACAATTAAATATGGGGTGGAACGCGTATGGGTCCCATTGGGCCATATATTGTGCACACACATATAGTACTGACAATATTACAATACAACCACAGTCCAAAATAAAAGAACAAGTTAAGAATCTTACATGTCTTGAATTGTATCTTAACCTACCCAATCTTCTACCGATAGTAAGTCTGGTTAGCGGACTCTTCTCCAATCCTAAGCTGATGTCCACCTAGGGTTAAGATTTTAAAAACAAATAAATCGTGAGCGAAAGGCTTAGTAGGACTATATTTAGAAATTGTTTAATTTTAAAAGAAATTTCGTAAACCAGATAAATATTAGAAAGCAAGCTAGAATAATTAAACAAATAAATAATTAAATGAGAATTTAACAAAAATATAATCTTACCAAAACAATTCAGATAGGTCAACTAGAAAGAATACAATTTTCCTTTCCTGGGCAAACCATATGTAATTCACCATCGTAGTGGCCCAGCTGGGTTTCGGGACCTGCCCCCAAGGTCGTTCACTACACGACCCGATCTCTGATATGGCATCATGCCCTCAAATATATATATACATATATATCTTTTTGATTATTAAAATCTCTTCTTTACCAAATATAATCATTTACATTCCTTATGAGGTTTATTATAAAATCCACCTCAATCTATTGTTTCAGAAAACAGTTAATAGAAATCCTTTGTCAACAAATCATTTGAAAACATTTTTGTAAAAATCCCTTTGAGGCCAAAATATTTAAAACTGGCTATCAAAGAAGGG
>CAMOHE010040410.1:320-16053 GCA_946598075.1 Artocarpus hirsutus | reverse complement strand
AGCATATACCCTCAAGTCCTTCTCAGGTACTTGAAAATATGCTTTATCGTAACCCAATGATTCACTCCAGGATCCGTCTGAAATCGACTTACAATCCCGACCGCATAACAAATATCCGATCGTGTGTAAAGCATGGCATACATGAGACTACCTACTGCCGAAGCATAAGGTACCTTCTTCATGTATTCTCTTTCTTTCTCAGACTTTGGAGAGTCTTTCTTAGAAAGAGTAATTCTAGACCTAGATGGTTGCCTATCTTTCTTGGAATATTGCATTGCATACCTCCTGAGAATTTTATCTATGTAGCTGGCTTGTGACAAAGCTATCATTTTGTTCTTCCTATCCTGAAAAATCTGGATACCGAGAACAAAATTAGCCTCACCCAAGTCCTTCATGTCAAACTACTTTGTCAACCATAATTTGACCGATGACAACACCCCAATGTCATTGTCAATTAGTAGACCATAATATGAAACCCAATATCCTAGATATACATTTTATAATTATCAACTCCAACGCTACTCGACTAGAAGCTTGGAGTTCCACTCTCGAACTCTATAGAATTATGAAGCCTGTATAGCTAAGTCTCCATGACATATCATAGTGTACCGTATCCCTATAGGATTATCTATAATCGGCTTAAGGACAAGTTCTATCTTACCTTCCCGATTATGTTTATCTTACGTTCTATTATCTCACCATCAGAAAACTTACCACCTAAAGACGGTATACCATTCGGTTACACCTATGTATCCAAATGGTTGAGCACTCTAGTTTTCTAATTATAGGATAACGCATATAAGAGGATATCACTACTCCTAAAGAGGAGCTATGGATTTCATATCTATGAATAATAGGTCTACGCTATCGAGAGTCATGCCTCCAATGCATCGACATGAGTACCACTATTAAAATGTCGATGTTACTCAAAAGACATAAGTTAAAATAACATGCCCACTATTCATCATAGGATTAAGATACAATACAAATAATTGTCTAAAGTGAATCGATTTACCATGATAGAATTATTAATCTAAATCAATTCACTTTATGTCTCGATCTAACACATCGTTGCCTATGATAATGTGCCAATGTTTCTATTCGCAAAGTCCACCTCTAACGGTCAAGACAAACTATCTCCCATTAGGGATATAAATAATATAACAATCTTTTCATGAATAAAGTACTCAACTTTATTCCCTCGATTGTGGATTTTATGATTTATACCGTCACCTTAATAATCGTGTCTTTTGCATAATCTACCCATCATATGCCCAATTCTTAAAGGTTTAGACCGGCATGCATACCTTTATTAAAATGTGGGTGTCACCCTTTGGTACATCAAAAGACACAAGTCAAGACAACGGCCCCACTATTCATCTCAAGATTAAGATACAACACAAATGATTGTCTAAAGTGAATTGATTTGCCAAGACAGAATTATTAACCCTAATCAATTCACTTTATGTTCCGATCTAACACATCGTCACCTATGATAACGTGCAAATATTTCTATTCACGGAGTCCACCTCTGATGGTCAAGACAAACCATCTCCCAATAAAGCTATAGACAATATAACAATCTTTACATGAATAAAGTGCCCAACTTTATTCCCTCGATTGCCGATCTTATGATTTAGACCGTCACCTTAAGAATCGTGTCTTCTTCATAATCTGCCCATCATATGCCCAATTCTTAAAGGTTTAGACCGACAGTCTCAGACTATTGTTTGCTTATCATACATTCAACAAATATGAACGTAAAGAGGACAAGATTTGGTATATAACAAATAAATTCTTTATTGATAAAAATGTCTCTAAAAAGTTATTATATTTTTACTCCTTAAGGCATACATGTCTAACAGTTAAAAAAAACGGGTGTTACAATGTTGGTGTGCAAAATTAAAATATGCATACATTAACAATTAAAAATTAGGTTGGAATAATATCATTCTGCTGGTATTGGCAAGGCATAATGTTCTATCGTTTTGTAGCACACACGAACATGAAAACCATCGTAGTAAGTGCGGGAGCTAGCACGACAGTTTTTTAAAAAACTATCGTGTTAGCTTATACTTACCACGATGGTTTTTTATAAAACCGTCGTGGTAGCTCTTTACTAGAATCTTGAGATTATACAACCCTTATTTAACAACGTTTTTTCAAAACCGGTTGTGGTAAGGAGAGATAAAAATACAAAGAGAATGCTTGAAAAATACAAAAACCATCATGTTAGTATGCGGAACCTTTCACGATGGTTTTTAGTAAAAACCGTCATGGTAGGTTAATTTGGGTGGGGGATTAAAAATTTCGAATAAGGATCCTTTCACAACAGTTTTGATAAAAACCATCGTGAAAGGTTCTTCATCTTGGCGCGTGCTTAAATTTGGGCGGGGGACTAAAAATTTTGAATATGCAAACCTTTCACAACTATTTTTATACTTTTCACGATGGTTTTTATAAAAACAGTCGTGAAAAGTTCTACATCTTGACGCATGCTTAAATTTAGGTGGGGAACTAAAAATTTCAAATATGTAGACCTTTCACGACGGTTTTTATAAAAATTGTCATGAAAGGTTCTGCATCTTGGCGCGTGCTTAAATTTGAGAGAGGGATTAAAAATTTTGAATATGTGACCTTTTACGATGATTTTTATAAAAACTGTCGTGAAAGGTTTTGCACATTGGTGCATACTTAAATTTAGACATGAGACTAAAAATTTCCAATATGGGACCTTTCACGACGGTTTTTATAAAAACCATCATGAAAGGTAAATTTGGACAAGGGACTAAAAATTTCGAATATGGGACCTTTTAGGACGGTTTTTATAAAAACCATCGTGAAAGGTTCTGCATATTAAAAATTTCAAATATTGAGACCTTTCACGACGGTTTTTATAAAAACTATCGTGAAAGGTTCCGCATCTTGGCACGTGCTTAAATTTGGACGGGGAACTAAAAATTTCAAATATGGGACCTTTCATGACGGTTTTTATAAAAACCAGTGTGAAAGTTTTCGCATCCTGGCGCATGCTTAAATTTACGCGGGGGACTAAAAATTTTGAATATGCAGACCTTTTATGACGGTTTTTATAAAAACTAACGTGAAAGGTACACGTGCAACCTTTCTCGAACAGTCGTGAATGGATACATTTCACGATGGTTTTTATAAAAACCATTGTGAAAGTTTCTGCATAATTGAAATTTTTAGTCCCCTGCCCAAATTTAAGCACGCGCCAATGCCATGGCCTTCTCTATTTATTCAAAATTTCTCCAACTCAAACCCTCTCTAACTCTCAAACCTGCTTCTCTCTCCCTTTTCTCTCTCTAACTCCTCCCCCCCACGGCCCAGCCACCGACGAACCCAGCCACCCATGACATTCCACGGACTTTGACATTCTCCTGTAACTCTCTCCATGGCCCCACCATCATTTGACCCAACCCCCAACAAACTTGGCATCGTTTGTTGCTGTTCATTCTCGTCCCTTAACATTCCACCAACTTCACCGTCGTTTGACTCCTTCCTTGACGTTCTTTTGACTCCACCACTGTTGGTAAATTTCAAACCATTAGTTTTAGTTTTAGTTTATAGTTAGTTATAAACTTAGTATTATTTGGTTATTTTAGTGTTATTTAGCTTTAGTTTTTGCCTTAATATTACTTACATTACTTTGTTATTTACCATTTAGTATGTATTATTTGTATTTGGTGTTTAAAAGAACTTTAAACAACATTTAGCATTTTGGCATGAGAATAGGTTACTTTTTATGTGTTTGTAATGCTTAAGTATTATTGTGATGCCCACACATGTTTGATGAAAAGCTTTTATGACTATGTGTTTGTGTTTGTGTTTGTGTTTTAGTTAATTAGTTTTAATTTCAATATTTTTGTTAATTCTATTTATTTTTGTTATCGTTTCTTCACCTCACATATAAAGACATGGACTTAGACACCAAGAATCCATTAACTCTTGTGCAAGCATAAAAAGAGTACATGACTTACAATGTGTATATATATATATATATATGATTTTGTAAAAATTTTATAGTTCAATGTAATTATGTGATTATGAAGTCAAGGCATTGTATTAATGGTGAAAATATGGGACTATTCATATTATGGGAAACCAAAAATTTTGGTTATTTTTTAGCTTTAGACCAACTTTTTCACGACGGTTCTTATGAAAACCGTCGTGAAACAAAGCCTTACACAACGATTTTTATGAAAACTGTTGTGTAAGGCTAAGCTTACACGACAACTTTTATAAAAACCGTCGTGTAAGCTTAGCTTTTCATGACAGTTTTTGGTGAAAACCGTCATGATAGCCTCATCCTAAGATCCTAAAACCCCGCCAAAATAAGGATTTCATGACAATAAAAAATCGTTGTAAAAAGTTTTGTTGGTACCACAATAGACGATTACACGATGGTTATTTAACCGTTGTGAAAACATACCACGACAGTTTTAAACCGTCGTGTAATCTACAGTTTCTACTAGTCTCGTGTGTGGATCCCTCCCATCTAGACAACATGTAGGTAAACCTCATATCAAATGAGGATGCTGCTAGTATGTTAAACGTGAGAGTTCCTTTTCGATTTTGATATTCTAATATTCAGTGTTGGTGTTTTACTTCAACAAAGTGATTTTTTCTACCTTAGCAAGGAGGTGATTTTTCTCCGCTTAAAGAGATGCTTTACAAGGCCGTTGGATGTTTTCCTTTGTTGGCGTTTACATGCTAAGGGTTGTAATAATCAAGGAGAGACAGTTTTTAGGGCTCGAGCACAAGGCCTTAAAGCGGGCGCCATATTATGGATCGAAGCTGAGAAATGGTTAATGATGAAGAGAGAGATGATTAATGGTTCTAGAGATCAAAGCGATGAGAGAAGCAATGGAGAAAGAATCTAATGACATTGACACACCATTACTCAAAAATCACAAAAAGGCAGAGACGGTAGCACAGTAGCGCAGGGATGGGGCGCTGCAGTGCTTTGGATTTCACTCTACATGGCACCGTAGTGCCTGACTGCCTACGGTGCCAGATGTTCAAGATGGCACCGTGGTGTTGGTCGCATGTTGACACGGCTAGTTTGGTTTTTGGGCCTTCTCTTTTTAGGCTTTTCTCCTCTTTTCTTGCACCCTATAAATATCTATTATTATATGGGAACATAGCTAGATGAATTTTCTAAGAGAAAATTGAAATTGTGAAGGTTTGAAAGCATCTTTTAAACGTAAGAGAAACACAAGAATGTTTGAGTGATTTTTTTCTAACGAATTTTTTCAATAAATTAGTGTAACCTGCGACGGCAGAAACATAACATAGCCAAATTGATGAACCCGTATAAAATTCTTGATGTAATCTTACTTTTCTTTTTTGTTCTTAGTTATATTTACTTGGTTCGTAGCAAATTTCTCCAACAATTGGCGTCGTTTTTGGTTTGTGTCATTGAGAATAGTTACAAACATGTATACATATCCCGGGGTGTAGAATTATATGCTTCAGGCGTCTTGAATCCTTTAATAATTTTCATATAGATATCACTATCTAGTGATCCATATAAGTATGGGGTTACCACATCCATTAAACGCACATTAAGTCCTTTAAAAACTACCAAGCCAATTTAATATCAAAAATTAATTACATCCATCACAGTAGAATATGTCACCATATAATCAACTCCCAGTCTTTGTGAGAAACCTTGTGCGATAAGTTATGCTTTGTATCTCACAATTTCATTTTTCTCATTATGCTAACACACAAAGTACCATTTGCATCGAACTAAATTAACATCTTCATAAGTGTGGACTACGTGTCTAAATACTTCTTGTTTTGCGAGAGAGTTTAATTCTACCTAGATTACGTCTTTCTATTTCAGGCAATAATTTCTAGTTGACATTCTTTGACTGATTTTGGTTCAAGATCCTTACTTTCTTTCATATATCATTGCTATTGAATACACAAATATATTGTCAATAAGAACTTTATCACAATGCCATTGTTTTCTTGTACTAACATAATTTATTGAGATCTTAATATTTTTTGCATGGTCAAGTACCTAGACTACTTTTGGGATCTTTTCTCCATTTATAATGCCAGTCACTTATTTTGGTAATATGCCTTCTGTAGTAGTGCTAATTTCTTTAGAAGTGTTAATTTGCTTAGCTTCACCTTTCCTTATCTGATAGGGATATCAATTCAAGCTAGAATATTAGCGGTTAGTATATGTGACTTAGTCAGTCTCTCTATATCCTTAAATGCATTTGGCAATTGATTCGTAATATTTCACAAATGAATAATTTTTTGATCTTCTAGTTCATATTGATTGGTACAAGAATCAAAATAAGATAATGAAGATGCATTCCATGAAATATTTTGTATTTCTAGCTATTTCTTTTCTTCCTCTAATGTTGGGAAAACTATTTCATTAAATTAACAATTGGCAAATCGTGCTATAAAAATATCATTTGTAAAGATATTTGATATTTAATTATGAATTTTCTAGTTCGGCAGGTTGGATTCATACAACCGGCAAGCCAAACTTGAAAAAGTTTGGCTGACCGGACTTGGTTTTTCGGCAGGCCGAACTGCACAGTTCGGTCAGCCGAACTAGAGAGACTGGTAGGCCGACCGGGCATGGTGAAATTTTGTTATTTTTCACCCATTTTTACTGTTTTGAACCCCAATTGAGATTTTGACTTTGTAAAATGATTTTCTAAATACAAATGGCACACTAGGACACCATGAGACAATTTAATGATATAGAATATCTTAATCTAGATACTGATAGACTCAGTTATTACACATTGAAGGTTGTTTATGGTTCCGCGAAGCTAACGAGTAGTGGACCAAGACTACAGTGTAGGGCACCGGCATGAGTATTAAGGTAGGACTTCTACCCCTCATTTATCAAAATGTTTTTAATGATCGATTGAAAAAGAATTGTTATCGACTGATTTCATGAACAACAGATTAAGGTGATTTTCATAACAAACCTTACAATGAATGCAAATGAAATATTTGGTAAATGAGATACTAATAATTATAGAAAGATATATACATGTGCATGATGCCATATCAAAGATCGGGTCATGTAGCGTGCAACCTTCGGGGCAGGTCCTAAAACCTAGCTGGGCCACTTCGGTGGTGAATATTATGGTTTGCTCAAAAAAAATAAAAAGCTACTTTCTGGACAAACTGTTTTCAATGAAATTTATTTAAATGAATTTATTTACTTAACTTCATTTTCTAAGGTAAATTTTATTTAAATTATTTATCTGTTTTAAAGTATAGTCCTATTAAGCCCTTCGCTAACGTTTTATTTGTTTTAAATCTTTTTCCCCTAGGTGGTGTACAGCTTAGGTTTGACGAAGAGTCCGCATATCAGACCTACGACCAGTAGAAGACTTGGGTAGGTTGCCATACAGAAAATTCAAGTCATGTACTACTTTAACTTTCACTTTTATTATGGACTGTGGTTGTAATCTAATATTGTCAATACTATGTGTGTGTATAAGTTGTAGGTCAGTGGGACCCAACACCCATCTCTTTTCGTGATTATTTTTATTTCATTTTTCCTTTATCTTATTTCTTTATTTATTATAAAGGTTTGTTTAAAAGGGCTTTAAAATTACCACAACTTCTTAATTAATTAAATTCTTAAACTTGTATTTTAATTAAATTTCTTCTTAATTAACCTAATCATCCCTCCACATCACCCCTCGTACTCTGGGACATGACAGAATAGTATCAGAGCCCAAGGTTATGAACCTTGGGAATTGTGCACACATAGGTAAGACAATAAAATACCATTAACAGTCTAAATTTTGTTTTTAGAAGTAAGAGAATGGCACCTAGACATTGTTCGACAACTGACGCAAAGTTTGGAAATGATGAGGGCATGATAAGGGCCATGTTTGCTACATTTCGGTAGATGGTAGCAAGGGCCAGACTAGAGGATTCTAAGGCCAGTCATCGACATGTGTACTTTAAAGAGTTTTGGCATGCATCTATTTCAACCTTCGATAGAAAAAGGGACCCTCAAGTAGCTGAATATTGGCTAGATTCATTCGTGAAACACTTAGATACCCTCGACATGCCAGCGGAGTATCTTGTGGAGTTTGCAGCATATAAGCTTGAAGGTGGTGCCAATACTTGGTGTAAGCAAGCTAAACACTTGGAAAACAATGGTAACATCAATTGGGATAGGTTTGAGGAATTGTTCTATGATCGATACTTTCTGCAGGGATACAAAGACCAGAAGGCGACTAACTTCTACCGATTGCAATAGGGTGACATGTCAGTTTGGGAGTATAAGGCAAAGTTCAATGAGCTGGCCAGGTTCGCTCCATCTGTAATGGCATCGAAACGCGAGAAGTGTATCAAATTCCAAGACGAACTTAAAGCCTCCATTTGGCGATAGGAGGTTGCCCTGCGACTTAGGAATTTCGGAGAGCTTGTTTTAGCTGCAATATCTATGGAAAGCGACTATTCGCAATACTGTGAGGATCAAGCAAGGACGTACGGAGGACCACAAAGAAGCGGCAGGAGGAGCACCAGTAGTCGCTAACTCTGGGAAAAAACAAACAGGTAGCGTGAACAGCAGTAGTAGCAGTTCATCTAACAACGGACGCAGCAACCCCTATAGTTTTCACTATCATTATTGCCAGCAGCCGAGACACATCAAGAGGAACTGCCCGATCAGGAGTGCTAGCCTAGGACTTCAGGCTGGAGAAGGAGCTAGTCATCAACATCAGCCTTAGACCCTACCTCCATCTCAGTAGTTTCCTCAACTCCAGTTCCATCAGTTTTCTCCTCAACAACTACCATATCCAGCACAAGGATACCAGACGCAGAACTTCTAGCACAACATCCCTCAATATTGAGCGTTAAGTACAACCAGTGTGCAGTCACCACCATCACAGCAATATCGGCCAACTAACTCAAGACCTAGTAACGCTGGTAGAGAAAAAGGGAAAGCTTTAGTATAGGTTCACACCATGACAATAGGGAGTTCGGATGCCCAACCCAGTAATGCAGTTGTCGATGGTATGATTCTAGTTTCCCAGTCTCTAGCTCATGTTTTATTCAATACCGGTGCCACTCACTCTCTCATTTCAAGTTCTTTTGTACATGCCTTGGGATTAGAGATAGAAGAGTTTGATGAACCCCTAATTATGGCCTCACCTTTGGGTCGAGTATGTGTGAACTGTATTTGTAAAGCTTGTAAAATAAAGATTGGGGATGAGATTTTGAAAAGTGATTTGAATCCCTATGAGTTTATATGATGTAATCCTAGAAACAGACTAGTTGTCCAAATATAGTGCCATTGTAGATTGTTAGCTTAGGAAAGCGACTCTAGTGTCTGATAGGGGAACGACGATCACTATCCATGGTGGTGGCGATCGGCTAATGAGTGAGCATTTCATGAAAACATGTCTCAGAGGACGGAAGAACCTAGCTTGTTATACCTTTCTCATGAACCTAGAAGGAGAGCCCAATACCTCGAGAAGGAACGTAGCAATCCCAGTGGCGGATGAATTTGAAGATGTCTTCCCCAACGAGTTGCCAAGACTACCATCACATCGGGAGATCGAATTTGGTATTGAGTTGCATCTGGGCACAGCATCAATTTCCATAGCACCTTATCAGATGGCCCCAGCAGAAATGAAAGAGTGAAGAAAGCAACTTCAGAAGCTCGCTGATAAGGGATACATCTAAAATAGTACATCACCATGAGAAGCATCGGTTTTGTTCACTAAGAAGCATGATGGGACCCTCAGGTTATGTATAGATTAACAGCAGCTAAATCGAGTCACGATAAAGAACAAGTATCCCCTACCTAGTATCAATGAACTGTTTGATCAGTTGGGAGGTTCGCGGTATTTCTCAAAGATAGATTTGCGTTTGGGATACCACCAACTCAGGATTAAGGAAGAGGACATCCCTAAAATAGCTTTCAGGACTCGGTATGGACACTTTGAATTTCTAGTGATGCCGTTTGGACTAACGAACACTCCGACAGCCTTCATGGACTTAATGAACAGGATATTCAGGCCCTATCTTGATTAGTTCATGATCATATTCATCGACGACATCTTGGTCTACTCTAAGACTTGGGAGGAGCATGAGCAGCACCTCAGGATCATACTTTAGACTTTGTGGGAGCACCAGTTGTACGCCAAGTAAGAAAAGTGTGAGTTTTGGTTAACAAAAGTTAGATTTATGGGTCATGTCATCTCCAAGCATGGTATTTTAGTGGATCCGTCTAAGGTAGAAGCCATAGTGGAATGGGAACGACCGAGGAATGTGGCAGAAGTCTGTAGTTTTCTAGGACTCGCAAGATACTACAGGAAGTTTATGAAGGATTTCTTAAAGATAGCAGCATCATTGACAAGATTAATCAGGAAGAATGTCAAGTTTGAGTGGGATGAAGAATGTGAGCTCACCTTCCAAGAATTAAAGAATTGGTTGACCACAGCTCCAGTATTGATTATCCCCAACAGTGATGAGCCGTACGAAGTTTACACAGATGTGTTAGGACACGAACTTGGTTGCGTGTTGATGCAACATGGACGCGTGGTGGCGTATAGATCAAGACAACTACGACCTCACGAGTAGAATTACCCTATGCATGCTTGAAGCTCGTAGCAGTGATTCACGTGCTAAAGATCTGGAGATGTTATTTATATTCGGTGACATTTCAGGTTTTCTCTGACCATAAGAGTTTGAAGTATCTATTCACCCAAAGGGATCTGAATTTGAGGCAGCGAAGATGGATAGAGTACATGGAGGATTATGATTTCGCGCTACAGTACTATCCCGGGAAAGCTAACGTAGTCGTTGATGCGCTCAGTAGGAAGTCTTCAGGAATTCTCGTTTGTTTGGCTCTTGAAGATTGGAAAAGAGATGCAACCGTGACTGAGTATGAGCTTTAGTATTACAAAGACTACGATCGAGTTTCGGTGTACTATATGGAGACGACCCCAACTCTTGTTCAGATGGTAAAGCAGAATCAGTGGCGTGACTAACACCTTCAGGGAATTTGGACGAGGATTCAGAACGGAGAGCAATTTGAAGAATGGAAGATACGTGCCAATCGATCGTTGTACTTTAGGGAGTGCCTAGCAGTTCCAACAATCACAGAAGTGACGAAGGTCATAATGGGTGAAGCCCATAAGTTTTAGTTCGCCATTTATCTGGGGAGCACAAAGATGTATCGTGATCGAAAGAGACAATACTGGTGGAGAGGTATAAAGAAGGATGTCCGAGAATACATAGCCAAGTGTGCGACTTGTCTTTAGGTGAAAGCAAAACATCAGAAGCCAGCAAGTCAGCTTTAGCCGCTTTCTATTCCAGGGTGGAAATGGGAACACGTAACGATGGATTTCCTTATCGAATTGCCGAGGATGGAGCAAAGGCACGATGCAATTTGGGTCGTGGTTGACAAGTTAACAAAATTGGCTCATTTCATTCCCTTCAAGTTGACTAGTTCGAGAAGATTACTCGAAGAATTATACCTATAGAACATAGTAAGATTGCACAGAGTTCCTTTATCCACCACATCAGATAGAGGCACCAGGTTCAATGCCAAGTACTGGAGAAGCTTTCAGGAGGCCTTGGGTACGAATCTGAACTTCAGCACGGCATTTCATCCTTAGACCGATGGACAATCTGAGTAGGTAATTTAGATACTTGAGGACATGTTACGTGCATGTGCATTGGACTTCGACAGGAACTGGAAGAAGTACATGCATATGGCAGAATTCACGTACAACAACATCTATCAATCAAGCATTGGTATGGCACCATTTGAAGCATTGTATGGACGACTGTGTCGGTCACCGGTGTGTTGGGCTGAATTGAAAGACAGTATTATTCTCAGTCCAGTGAGATTTGCGATAGCAGTGAGAAGGTCGCCTAATCCGAGATCAATTGAAGGTAGCTCAGAGTCGACATAAGAGTTATATGGATAAAGATGTTGACCTTTAGAGTTCGAGGTAGAAGATTTTGTTCTCTTGAAGGTATCATCTCGCAAGGGCATCACATGATTTGGAGTCAGTGGTAAGCTTATGCCGAGGTATATTGGACCGTTTGAGATCACTTAACGCGTGGGTGTGATTGCCTATCGCCTAGATCTTCCTTCCGAGCTATCTTATCTTCACAACGTATTCCACGTATCGATGCTTTGTAAGTGTCCGCCTAAGCAGAACAAGATTATCTCGTTCCAGGACGTACATATTTAGGAAGACACGACACATGAAGAAGTGCCAATTCAGATCATTGATTGAAAAGTGATCAGCTTGCATCGTCATGACATACCACTAGTGAAAGTCGTGTGGCAGCATCACCGGGTTGATGAAGCCACTTGGAAATTAGAATTGAGTATGCAGGAGTTGTATCCGCATTTGTTTTGTTTCTGAATCAAGTTGTAAATTTCGAGGGCGAAATTTCTTTTAGGAGAGGAGAGCTATAACACCCCAAGATTAGTTAAATGTTATTAGTGTGTAAAATGTGGATTAGTGTGCCATAATGAATGCTTTAAAACTTAATTTGATTATTTTGTGGAATTTCTAAATTGATGTTATTTTGAATATTTTAATGATTTTCAATTTCCTTAAATTATTTTATTTGTCATTTTGAATCTTGAAACAAAACAATTTGTCAAAAGTAAAATATATCTCGTTTTACAAAACTGTGGGCGGCACACAGTTTTTGCATAGTGAAACTGACCATTTTTCCCTCTATTTAATCTATTTTCTCTCTTTCTCTCCCTCACTCTCACTCATTCCCTCTCTCACTCCCTCTCTTGTGCGTCTCTCTCTCTCTTCTCTCTGTCTCTCTTCCTCTCTCTTCTTCTCTCAAAATTTTTGAATCAAAATCAAGCCCAAGCTTCGGATTAGTGGATTTGAGGCTTGGGAATGTGATTAAGCAACCAAAAACACGATTTGAAGCTCGAATCCAAGCTCAGTTTTCAAATTTTCAAAACTTTTTTAATTTTTCTTGCATTTTGAAATCTAAGCTTATTTGAGCTTAGGAAACCTTTAATCTAAGTTAGAGAAACTTGGAATAACTAAAATCTAAGATTAGTTTGGAGAAAAACGAATTTAAATCAAGATTTTTTATTTTTCTCTATTTTCCTCTATTTTTGGATTTATTCAAAAAGAATTTGTCTAAATCTTGTTTTAATGCGTTAAAAAGTAATCTATTATGTTTTTCTATCAACTATGATCATTATTTATGCCTAGGATTTGAGAAAATAGGTTGAAATTGAAGATTTGGGCTCACGGAGGCCGAAACCCTTGCCTAAAAAATTCTAAAATTTTCCAGTTCGGCAAGCCGAATTCATGAGTTCGACAAGTTAGATTCATACGACTGGCAGGCCAAAGCTAGAAAAGTTTGGCCGATTGGACTTGGTTTTCCTACAGACCGAACTGCACAATTCGGTCGGCCGAACTAGAAAGACCAACAGGCCGATCAGGCATGGTGAAATTTTGTTATTTTTCACCTGTTTTTACTGTTTTGAGCCCCAATTGAGATTTTGACTTTGTAAAATGATTTTGTAAATACAAATGCACACTAGGACACCATGAGACAAATTAGTGATATAGGATATCTGAATCTAGATACTGATAGACTCAGTTATTATACATTTAAGGTTGTTCATGGTTCTACGGAGCTGACGAGTAGCAGACCAAGACAACGATGTAGGGCACTGGCACAAGTGTTGTAATGACTGAGAAAATGTCATTAATAAAACCTAATATTTAATTGGGTTTAATTAATGAATTTACTTTTAAAAAATGTGGTTTTTGTAAAAGTTGTAATTTTTGTACAAAATTACGATGAAATGTGAATAAACGACATAGATTGCATATTTTATGGCAAATGTGATGTAATATTGGATATGGTAAAATATAGATTTTATGAGTTGAATTACTTAAAAATTTATGAATAATATCCATAAAATGAATTTTATATCACAATTAATTATGAAATTGTGGTATAAACGAATGGATAATTAGAATGTAAATAGGACATAGAGGTTGTCCAAACCCTAACTGTGGGTATGAAGGAGGCCAGAACCGTATAAGAATACTGCTAAGTGAAAACGCAGATACGAAAAATGTTATGATTGGCCTCTAAAATTGAACAAAAAGTAAGTTAAATATTTTTATACAGTCTAAGGATAGAAAATACCCAGATTTGACCATGGCAGTATAAGAAAAATACTGCGTGACGAAAAATTACACTGTGTAAATTTTTAGCCCAACAAAATGGACACTTGTTAGTTTCTAATTGGGCCACCAAGCCCTAAAAGGTGGCCCAACCATGTGAGGACACCTAGATGGTAATCAAGTGGGTGACCATAAGTCACTAAGTGGATTAGAATGCATTTAAAGCATGGTTATCACAAAATTTGCTTTCTTTCTTCTCCACCAAGTTTCGGCAGCCATTGTTGAGAGCTTTCAAAAAATTTTCTCAACCCCAAACTTTGCAAAAATAACCTCAAAATAATTTTAGAAGCAAGCCCCAAGGATTTTTACAAAATTAAAGGTGAAATTCTAAACTTTTTGATGAGTTTTTAAAGGATTTCTCATGGGTTGAAGAAAGGATATTAACCCATGTTATTTTTGCATGAAAAGAAGGCTTAGAGGCAGATCAAAAGGAATTTCAAGGCTAGAAATCAAAAAGCGGTTATTTTGGTAACTTTTGGTATTCAAAGTTTTGAATTTTAATGGATTTTGTTTGGATTTTTATATTTTCAAATCCATATGAGTTTTTGAGTTTATGTTTAATGAAATTTCATGTGAAGGTGATGCATAGCATGTTTAAATTGCAAAATTTTGATTTAGGATACAAAATAGTAGTTTTTGCATAAAACAATATTTTTGTAATTTTATGGTTAAATTGTGTAAAAATAAGGTTTGAGCATGAAAATGGCCTGAGTTAGGCATGTAATAGACTCTGCAGGGGTAGATTTGAAATTTTGAAAAAGAATTTGACAAAAACGTCCAAGGGACTAAATTGAAAGAAAATTTTCTTTCTCGGCAGAAATGGAAAACAGCGAAAAACACCCCTGTACAGTGAGATTTTTGAAAAAGTTAAAACACAAAAGTTGTAGATCTCAATGAAACTATTAAATATTTAAGACGGTTCGTAAAAAAACTCAACCGTTTGTGAGTTTTTGAATTTTCAAGAATTTATTAAAAGTGAAAATATGGTAAAATGACAAAAATGTCATTTTTCAAAATGATTCAAGGTATGTTACTTTGAGCAAAAATGTTTCTTATAAAAAATAAGAATTTTTGATGTAAAGAGAAAATTTTAGCCCCGGGGGCAAAATTGTCACAATTTTTGATTTAGAGGCTAAACCATAAAGTTTTATGAAAAAAGGGCTTAAGTGTGAAATAAAGGGTTTCGAGCCACTTGGACATTATTTTGAAGTTAATGTGTGGCCGTTTTTGTTAAAAGAACGGAATCGAGCTCGGATCAGTCAATAAGGCACGGAGGGCAAAATCGTTATTTTTGCTTGAATAACCCGAGTAGCTCTAATAAGGTCACAGATAGGAAAAGAAAGTGATTAGAAAGATTTATGCCCTTTGTAAGCAACGATAGGGTAGAATTAGAAAGAAATAAGGAAATTAATGTTTGTAGAGTTGTGTACAGTTATACAACTCGAACAATTAATTAACGAACGTTTTGTAATGAAACGTATTGGAATTGGCTAATAATTTTG
>CAMOHE010040407.1:0-18243 GCA_946598075.1 Artocarpus hirsutus | reverse complement strand
AATCAAATAATGTGATTTTAGTTTTAGTAGTTAAAACTTGGTAAAATTCACATTAATTCTAAGTTATCTAATTTTAAATTGTTTAATGTTGGGTAGCTTAGACAATTCATAATAAATTTAGATTTTTTAGAAAATCTAGTAATTTATCAAAGTGTAAATAGTATGGAATTCTATTAACACAAAATAATGCCCAGTAATTAAAAATTATTTTTATTTACTAGAATTATGAAACATAAGATGTTTTATAGGATAAAACAAATCATTCTAAAATAATGAGTAGGAGAAGGTAATATGACAATATAACCTATGGTCTCTACTATTAGCACAATATCGTGAGATTTAGGTGGTGCCTCATGACACTTTAATTTCGTCGTCCCTACAGAGGATGTCCATTTAAATCAATAACAAGGTTGGCTTCCAAGAGATAGGATTCATAATGTATTTCAAAATTGACCTACCCTACAGCAGCATTTTGAGTTAAGATATTGAAATCTAAATGGTGGGTTACACTCATAAAGATATAATTAATTTGTTAATTGTATCTTGACCAAAAATAAATAGTTATTAATAAATATAGAAAATATGAGATATTTTGAATATATTTATTAATTGAGAGTGTCTCAATTCAGTTTATAAATAATTTGACCTACCCTATAGCGGCACTTTATTTATTAAAATTGAATAATCATATAATCAATAAAATATTTTATGTGTTTTTCCATATGCATTATGCATCACATTTATTATTCCAAAATGTATATTAATGATATTAATGCAACCGTTTAATTATGTCGTTTATTTATTTATTACAGCAATAATGTCTAACCCAATTGTTGCTATTCTCTTAGAAAAAAAATTAACCGGAGAAAATTTTGTCAAGTGGAAGAGTAACATGATTATTATAGTCAGCATGGTTAACTATTTCCATGAGGCCGAGATGAACGAGGCGGTGATAGATGAAGCCACATAGATAGGGATGCTTTTGGAAACCCTCACTCCTACATTCCATTAGTTCAAGAGCAACTATTTCGTGAACAAGATGAAATATAACATGACTAAGTTGCCTAATGAGCTACAAAACTTCAAGTCTATTTTCAAAGAAAAGACTAAAAAAGGAGAGGCAAATGTTGCAGAGGCTCAACCTTCCTCTTTTGTTTGAAAGAATAGAAAAAGAAAGAAGAAAGCCGAAGGAAGTGGTAAGTCTAAGAATGGAGGACAACCTAAGAAGAGTAAAAGCAACAACAACAAAAGGAGCTCAAAGCAAAAGAAGCCTAAAGGAAAATGTTTTCACTATGGTGCAATTGGGCACTAGAAGAGAAACTACAAGAAGTATCTTTAGGAGCTCAAAGAAGAGAAGAACAACAATAAATTAGATTTACTCATTTTAGAAGCTTTTTTAGTTGAAGATGATACTTCAGATTGGATAGTTGATTTAGGGGCAACTAACTATGTTTGTTTTTCTTTGCAGATGCTTAGTTTTTTAAGGGAGCTTACTAAGAGAGAGCAAACGATGAGAGTGGGAACAAAAGTAGTTGTTTTGGCAAGCGCAGTGCGAATCATTAAACATTATTTCAAAGATAGGTTGTAATATGGGACAATGTTTATTATATTCCTATATTAAGATATCATACCACGTCGATGTAGTGGGAGTGTTGTAAGACCACCTGCTTGCTACAAGGAAATTGGAGAAGCACATGTTGCTATCCTTAATAATGACGAGGATGATCCATTGACATATTATCATGCAATGGAAGATTCTAAGAAGGAGAAATAGTTAAAGGCTATGAACCTTGAAAAAGAGTCCATGTACTTCAATTCAGTCTGGGAACTTATAGATCTACTTGAAAGGATAAAACCCATAGGGTGCAAAGATGGGAAAGTGGAGACTTTCAAGGCTAAGCTTATGGCAAAGTGTTATCTTAAAAAGGAGGGAGTTGATTATGAAGAAACTTTCTTGCCCCTAGCTTTGCTTAAATCCATTCAAATTCTTTTATCTATTGCTGTATGTCTTAATGATGAGATATGGCAAATAGATGTCAAGACTACCTTTTTGAATAGCTATCTTAAGGAAAGTATCTATATGGTGCACCCATAATGGTTTGTGTTCAAAGGTTAAGAACAAAAAGTTTGCAAGTTGCAAAGGTCCATCTATGGACTTAAATAAGCTTCAAGATCTTGGAGCTTAAGATTTGATGAGGCCATCAATTCTTATGGTTTCGATCAAAATGTTGATGAATATTGTATATACAAATACAACAAAAATAAAAAGGTGGTCTTCTTAGTTCTTTACGTAGATGATATTCTACTCATTGGAAATGATGTAGGGATATTATCTAATGTAAAAAAATGGCTCACCAACCAATTTCAAATGAAAGATTTGGGAGAGGCAAGTTATGTTTTTGGAATCCAACTCATAAGAGATTGTAAGAACAAACTATTGGCATTGTCTTAGGCATCGTACATCGACAAGATGCTATTAGATTTTCAATACAAAACTCCAAGAAAGGTAATTTACCTACACTTTATGGAGTTTATCTTTCAAAAGAGCACTGTCTTAAGACACCTCAAGAGGAAGAAAACATGAGACAGGTACCATTGCATCTACAGCTAGAAGTCTAATCTATGCCATGTTGTGTACAAGACTTGACATTTACTATGTAGTGGGAATAGTCAGTCGGTATTAATACAACCTAGGATTAGATCAATAGGTGGTAATTAAACACATTATGAAGTATCTTAGGAGAACGAGAATTTATATGCTAGTTTATTTTGGTAAGAATTTGATTCCCACTGGTTACACTAATTCTGATTTTCAATTAGACAAAGACACACAAAAATCTACATCTGGATTAGTGTTTACTTTTGGTAGTGGAGCCATAGTTTGAAGAAGCATAAAAAAATTTTGTATTGTTGTTTCAACTATGGAAGACAAATATGTGGCTGCTTGCGAAGCACCTAAAGAAGCTATTTGGCTCTGTAAGTTTTTAAATGATCTAGAAATCGTTCCAGACATGGATAAACCACTCATACTACATTGTGGTAACAATGGTGCAATGGCAAATTCAAGAGAACCGATATGCCACAAAAGAGGAAAGCATATAGAACAAAAATTTTATTTGATCAGAAAGATAGTGCATCGAGGCGATGTATAAGTTGTGAAGTTAGCGTCAGAAAATAATCTTGTCGACCCTTTCACCAAGATGTTACCAGCGAAGAGCTTCAAGGGACATAAATAAAATGACACTTTCAATTATTTTGGTTACTTATATGTATTATGAGTACTTTTATAAACATCAAGAAAATTCCATAATTATTTATGTAACTATAAATTTAGTATATAAGTGTTATATGCTTAGGGATAAAATTTGTAGAAAATAATCTAAATAGTCCGTAATAATTAATTAAAGTTTGGGATCTTTAATTAAATATAACAAGTACAATCCAATTTCATTTAGAATGAAATAGTATTATCTAGGCTATTAATGTGGAGACATTAGATTGGAGGTATTTTACATAATGAGATTATATAGGACTAGATAAAATAAATTATGAATATCTAATAATCATCCGTTACAAATAGAGCATTCAAATTTATCACTATGATGATCATATATATGACAGTCTTAATCTTGAGTATTTATTAGACTCTTGCTTGTAATAATATATTTTTTGACTTGTATGTTAAGATTTGTCTAAATACAGATCATAACTTAACATCTTGAAACATAATGGAATAGATGGCTGGGAATAATATTATACAGATACAGAATTAATTCCTTCCTTAAGGAAGTTAGAAAAATAACTTTCTTGAGTGATGATTCGTGGTTTGAATAGTAGAGTGCTCGTTCATAATAAGATTATGAATTAACTATTCATTTGAAAATTATTGAAACTCAAGAATAAAATGTAATAAGAGAGATAAATGAAAATTGAACCTAACTCTTATTATGAAATATTTATGGAGGACTGACTTATATGTGATGGTTATATCAATGGACTACTTGTTAATTTTCTTTGAGTAATTTCCACTATAATCTCAAGAGTTCAGTTTTAATTTTTTGTAAAGTAACACTAAAACTAATAAATTTGACACATTAATTAAAAGTTTAATTAATTGTCAAAATTTATTGAAGCCTGGTTTATAGGTCCATAGATCCCCAATGCCTCCTCTATAACACTGTATTGAATTTAATGCATAAGAATGAATTATACATATTGAATTTGGAATTATTAAATTTTGAATTAATTATTTCACACTTGAGATATTAAATGTGATATAGAAAAATGTTCTCGGTGATACATAATATATTGTGATAAATATTGTAACATTTAATTAATCATTAGTTAAATTAATTAATTGATAATATTTGAATAATGAGATTATTTAAATATAATTTTAATTTTGTGTGGGACACATGTGCAATGGGACCATATTTTATCTTTTCCAACATGGACACAAAATTAAATTATTAATTAATTTAAAATCTATTCTTAAATAAATATGATTTATTTTTAAATTTAAATATATATAAGATTTCATTATGTTATATATTTGCGGAAATAACATTTACGTGATTTTTCTAAACTTATAGATTATATATATATATATATTATTAAAGAACTTTGTATTATATATATATAATTTAAAGGAATCATGATTCTTTAAAATAAAATAAAATAAAATAAAGGGATAAGGAACATCAAGTATATCATTTTCCCGCATATGTGATACAGTAGCTATTTCAAATTTAAAATAAAATACAATAAATTTAAAAATAACTAACCATTTAGATATAAAAAGATAGAGATAATATTTATCTCTGTATCTTTTCACCTAACTTTTATAGAATACTTAGAGAGAAAAAATAGAGAGTTTTTTCTCTAAAAAAAAGTCTGTTATTTCTTGTGTTAAGAATATAGTAGATCTAAAAACATGTGAGGTTAATTTATTCTTACAATTGTTAGACATGTATGCCCTAAGGAGTAAAATTGTAATATGTTTTTGAAAACATTTTTATCAATAAAGAATTCATTTATTATTTATGTACCAAATCTTGTCCTTTTTATGTTTATATTTGTTGAATGTATATTAAGCAAACAATAGTTTGAGACTCTCGGTCTAAACTTTTAAGAATTGAGCATATGATGGACAGATTATGCAGAGACATGATTCCTAAGATGACGGTCTAAATTATTATATCTGCAATCGAGGAAATAAAGTTGGGCACTTTATTCATGTAAAGATTGTTATGTTGTCTTTATCCCTGGTCTGTTTTGGCCATCAGAGGTGGACTCCATGAATAGAAACATTGGCACATTGTCATACGTGACGATTTGTTAGATCGGGATGTAAAGTGAATTGATTTGGATTAATAATTCTGTCTCAGTAAATCGATTCACTTTAGACAATCATTTGTATTGTATCTTAATCCTAAGATGAATAATGGGCCCATTATTATGACTTGTGTCTTTTGATGTACCAAAGGGTGACACCCATATTTTTAATAGTGGTATGCATGCCGGTATATTAGAGGTATGATTCTTGATAGCGTAGACCTATTATTCATAGATATAGAATCCATAGCTCCTCTTTAGGAGTAGTGATATCCTCTTATATGCGTTATCCTATAATTAAAAAACTGGAGCGCTCAACCATTTAGATATATAGGTGTAACCAAATGGTATACTGTCTTTAGATGGTAAGTTTTTCGATGGTGAGATAATGAAACGTAAGATAAAAATAATCGGGAAGGTAAGACAAAACTTGTCCTTAAGCCGATTATGAATAATCATACAGGGATACGATACACTATGATATGTTATGGAGACTTAGCTATACGGGCTTCTTAATTCTATAGAGTTTGATAGTGCAGCTCCAAGCTTTTAGTGGAGTAGTGTTGGAGTTGATAATTATGAAATGTATATCTATGATATTGGGTTTCATAATTATCGGGAGCTTGAACTATATAGGTCCATTTGGTCCCCTTTGCTAGCTCACAAAATCCTGTAACAATACGGTGTGCTTTTATAATAATTGGTAACTTATGTCAAATTTATTAGATTGGTTGAAATTTGAAAGAATCAAATAATTCATGTCTGTTTATCGGTTGAATTAATTTTGTGACAAAATTAATTCATGATAAACTTGTTGAATTATTAAGATTGGATAATTCTTGTCTGTTTATTAGTTGATCTAATTTTGGATAAATTAAATCAAGATAAACTTGTAGAATTATTAGGAATCTATTTATTATCCTAGAGATTATCTAGATAAAGTTGTTTTAATTAGATAACTTCTCTATTGGGTTATTTGAATTAAAATTGAGGCTTTATCTTATAGAATCTCGGGTGAAAAATAAAAGATTCGTAGAGATTTTTTTTTGACAATTCAACATGCCGATCCTAAAGTTCAGCCTGCTAATGGGGCAAGTTCGGCCTACCTATTAGATAGATCGGCCTGCCTATGTGTGAAATAAAAATCACATGTTTTTATGCAAATTTCATCCGATATTGATCTGAATTTGATTTTGATTCAAATTTTGGAGACTTATCTGATAAGGACTGACCTTAGACCCAATCTCTATAAATAAGGAGTGAGTCTCATAAGTTATTTAGATCAATTGAGAGATTAAGAGTGATACTATTGGTGAGAATTCGAAAACTAGCTAAGAGCTTTTGTTCACAAATCACAAACACTAGCTTTGGGTTCTCTCAATTGGTTGGAAGGAGAGTCACCTAGAGAAAGAGCTATACGTGTAAGCCCACACTCACTCCAATCGTGGATAGAGAATCACAAAGAAGACCAGTTGGTTGAGGCTCTTTTAGAACGTTACTTTTCTTCACGAACTACGAAATTTCTTTGGCATAACAAGGTTAGTAAGATTTGCTTAATTTATGCATATAGTCTTTCAAACTTGTGTTTTGAAAATACTCTAATATAAAATTTTTAAAATTCTGTTGCGTACTATTTTTCCAACAATTTGATGCCCATTTTTATTTCCATTGGTGTGGAGGCTTGGTTTGAAAGATCGTGGTGTCAAAGAGGAAAGCAAGGATACTCTGATAGGTCTTTAAGAGATTTGTAAAAATTCTCCTAGCTTTTTAGTTTTAATTAAAATTATATAGCTATTGCCGATGAAAAAAGTTTTTCAAAAAAATTTTTTTTGTCAGCAATCTGTTCCTTTTGTTGTGTTTAATATTTAATTCCAACATTAACTCAGATGGATTTGTGGTGAGTTGAAATGATTGGTTTTGACACATAGGTCTTCCATTAGCTTGTATTTTTGTTGAATGATCTAGTAGATTTGGTGCTTGTTAGTTGAATGATAACGAGATAGGTAATCTTCATTTACATTTTAAGAAGTCATGAGAAGATTGAAAGTTTTGGTGGGAGGGAACATGATACTTAGGTTGATAGAAAATTTTCAAGTGCGTTTGATTTTTTGTTGAATCCTATTGTTTTAGCATAGGCAATAGAGTGTGCTATGATTGTAATTGATGTTTATGCATATGAATTACAAGGTAATTAGTGATTGAGCTCGACATGGAGTGTTGACTATGGTCAAGTCTACAAATTTTCTTGTATGAAGGTCAAATCCATTATTGACCAAACTTCAATAAACCTAATGCATTTTTTTTTGAAGAAGTTAGGACGGTACTCTGACTGGTATATTTGGTTGTGGTTTAATCTATAGTCATTAGTAGAAAGTGTAGATTACAAGGTAGTTTAAAACCGTTGTGGTATGTTTTCATGATAGTTTAAAAACCATCGTGTAATCGTCCGTTGTAGTACCAACAAGACTTTTCACGACGGTTTTTTACCATTGTGGAATCCTTATTTTGGTGGGGTTCTAGGATCTTGGGATAAGGCTACTATGATAGTTTTTACAAAAAACCATCGTAAAATACAAAGCTTAAACGACGGTTTTTAAGAAAACCGCTGTATAAGCTATGCCTTACATGATGGTTTTATAAAAACCATCATGTAAGGCTCTTGTTTCACAACTGTTTTCACTAAAAGCCATCGTGAAAAAGTTGGTCTAAAGTTAAAAAAAATAACTAGAATTTTTGGTTTCCTACAAGATGAACGGTCTTGTTTTTTCACCATTAATACAATGACCTGATTTTATAATCACATAATTATATTGAACTATAAAATTTTTACAAAATCATATATATATATTTATATTGTGAAGTCATGTACTTTTTTCATGCTTACACAAGAGTTGATGAATTTTTGGTGTCTAAGTCCATGCATGTTGTCATGTGTGAGGTAAAGAAAGAAAAACAAAAATAAATATAATTAACAAAAATAATAAAAATAAAACTAATTAACACAAACACAAACACAAACACATAGTTATAGAAGCTTTTTATAAACATGTGGTGGGAATCACAATAATACTTAGGCATCACAAACACATAGAAAGTAACCTATTCTCATACCAAAATGCTAAATGTTGTTCAAAGTTCTTTCAAATACCAAATACAAGTAATGCATACTAAATGGCAAATAACAAATTAATATAACTAATATTAAAACTAAAACTAAAGCTAAATAGCACTAAAATAACAAAATACTACTAAGTTTAGAACTAACAATAACACTAAAACTAAAACTAATGGTTTGAAATTTACCAACGACTGTGGAGTTGGTGGGCAAAGGACAGTTCGAATAATGGTGGAGTTGGTAGAATGTCAAGGGATGAGGATGAATAGTAGCAAATGGCGTTAGGTTTGTTGGGGTTTGGGTCGTGGAGAGAGTGATAGAAAAATGTCAAAGTCAGTGGAATGCCATAGGGGTTGGGTTCGTCGGTGCCTAGATCATGGGGGGAGGAGTTAGAGAGAGAAGGGGGTTTGAGAGTTAGAGGGTTTGTGTTAGAGAAATTTTGAATAAATAGGGAAGGCCATGTCATTGGCGTGGGATTAAATTTGGGCGAGATACTAAAAGTCTTAAACATGTAGAACATTTCATGATGGTTTTTACTAAAAACCATCATGAAAGGTCTAATTCCTTGTACGATGGCTTTCATAAATACCATCATGAAAGGCCTTCTACTATGGCTTTTATAAAAACCATCGTAAAAGGCATGCAGAACATTTCACGATGGTTTTTACAAAAAAATCATCGTGAAAGGCTTATGCAGCTTCCACGACGGTTTTTATAAAAACCATCATGGAAGATTCCGCATGTTTGAAATTTTTTGTATCTAGCCAAATTTAATCTTTCACGATGGTTTTTATAAAAAACATCGTAGAAGGTTTGCATGTTTGAAATTTATAGATCCTGCTCAAATTTAACCTTCGTGAAAGATTAAATTTTGGCAGGCTACTAAAAATTTCAAACATGCGGAACCTTCTACGTACGATAGTTTTTATAAAAACCGTTGTGAAAGGTTAAATTTGACGAGATACTAAAAATTTCAAACATGCAAACCTTCCATGATGGTTTTTATAAAAACCGTCATGAAAGATCAAATTTTGGTAGGCTACTAAAAATTTTAAACATATGGAACCTTCCACGATGGTTTTTATAAAAATCATCGTTAAAGGTTGAATCTTACATAGCGATTTTTTAAAAAATCATCGTGGTAGCTCCCACCAATAGCATGATAGTTTTTGTCTTTATAGGTGTAACTTGTTATGTTTTTTTCCCTTGTCATGACTGTTTTTGAGAAATGGTCATTAAATAAAGGTTGTATAATCTCGAATTTGTTGTAGTGAGTTGGATCAAATTGCTACTGAGATGGTTGTATCAAGCAAAACCAGAAATATGCTCAAGAATCTAGCATGAGATGGATCATTTAAATGAGGAGTTTGAGGAGATGGCAAGATCTCCTTCTGCTTAAAATAATTGGATATCAGAGCTCTCTGTGGTTGTAAACATAATTGTTTGATGATGCTCAAAGTAAGCTTACTTGTATGAACCTTGTATGTAGCTTCTGATGTTTCAAGGATAATTAGAACTTGATATTTTCTTATTGGGTGCTTAGCATGATTTTCTGGCATACCTCTGTTCAAATTGTGATAATCATTTTACTAAAATAATTATACCACAATTACAAATAAATAATGCAAAATCCTTGGTGTTTCTACAACTGAACTCCAAGAAACCTTCAATGCAAATGCTTCTGATTCTATAAAGTATCCATCACAATATACAAGGTCCTTGATAAGTTAGTTTTAGGCTAATTAATCAGATGATTCTCACTTAATATTTTTGTTAGTTTTGAGCAATTTATAAGGATTTGATAATGTTTTATGCTTCTTTGTAGGTGTTGAAGAAAAAAGATGGATAATGGCAAAGCGGAGGGCAAAACAGACTAGAAAATTAGCAAAATAGGACTCGAAGACGAAACGAGCCTAGACACCAACTTATGGGTACCAAGGCGCTCTTATGGATGAAATCCCATACAAAAACTCAAGAGCATAGTGCCTAGGCCCCATAACTGGGGTGCCTAGGTGCCTTTTGGAGCAAGGAGGCGGAGCAGGTTTATAGTGCCTAGGCACTACAATCCTGGCACCTAGGCACCACTTAGAAGCCTAAGCACTACAATCTTGGTGCCTAGGCGCCACTACAAAGCCTAGGCGCCAAAAAAATCGAGCCTAGGCACCTTGCTATCTCAATTCAATTTTGAGTCTAAATTTGTTCCAAAATTGCCGTTTCAAACCCTATAAATAGAACATTATGAGGTGTTGAAGGACAGTTTCTAAAGAAGAAAAGCTATAGACAAGAGGAGAGAACTCACTACTTAGGAGGTGAAGAACAATGCAACCCGAAGACGGAACCCATCTACACATCCAAACACAATTCTTTTTCTTCACTCATTATGTTTAAGACGTTATTTAAGATTGTTTTTAGTATCATTAGGAACTAATTTCTCTTTTTCTAGGGCTATGATGTAGCTAGATTATGAATGTTTAATTTAATTCAATTTGATGTTTATTCATTATCTATGCTGAGTGTTTAATCTAATCTTAATACTTACGAAACTTTGTGCACCTTTTGCATAATTTACGATTTAGTTTGAGGCTGAGATGCGATAATTAAATTGGACCATGGTTGGATGTCGAAAGATTGTCATAGGATAGAGATATCTATGAGACTTGTGTGACATTGTGAATTTCTTGTTTTTAATGAATCTTGATAAGTTTATAATTTTCATAGAGTGTAGGAAATTTGCTAACTAGGATAAATTGTTAGTGCTTGAGAAAGATTAGTGATTACCAAAAAGGAATTCGTTATTGGCATAGGAGTAAACATCGGTTGATTAAATTAGATAAATTGAATATGATTAATTTAGATGAAATCGGATACCTTAGTCTTTTATTTATTTAGGTTTTTAGTTATATTTTTTGTTTCGTTATTTTTATATTTTATATTTGATTGTTCAAATAATTTTAGAGTTAACCAATTTTAGTATTTAACAAGATTAACACAATCCCCAAGGGAACGATACTGTACTCTCTCATTATTACTTGTCTATAATTCTATGCACTTGCAGTTTTTTTGCAACAAGTTTTTGGCATCGTTGTTGAGGAATGTTGTTTAATTTGGTTCATATTGATACCAATTAGCTCTAAGATTATTTTGAACACTTTTTATTTGTTTTATTTCATTTTTGTTTGTTCTTTTTTTCTTTAAGTCATTTGTTTTCCAAGTTACTTCATGATGTTTCAGTAGAATATCCTTGGAAGTTTTGCCCAACAATACATGAAACCATTTTATGCTGCTTGGGACCAATTTAAAGATATACTTGAGCGGTACACATATCACAACCTACCAAAAGTAGGCTCTTCTCCAAATATTTATTGACGGATTGCATTTTGAAGCTAGATATTGGGTGGAAAAAGGCACAATTTTTTATGGTCATTCTTTCTTTTCAAGAACCATTGATGAAGCTTACTACTTATTAGAGGATATGGTAGCCTTTAATTATTATTGGCATTTGAATTCTTTAATGCACAATTCCTGCTAGGAGAGGCACCAAAATCTTTCATGGAATATCCACCCCAACATGTTGAAACAATCCTGTAGACAATATCAAAAAGAAACGACACCTTTGGAAGTTGCTTTAGACTGTCTAAAGGCTACTCTTGACAGAAGTCATGAAATCTCCAACCCTAGGCAATATCTTGATGAACAAATTCATTTAAAGAGCATAATTTTAGAGAATTATCTAGAGGAGGAAATTGCAACATTAAATCACTATGGTGACCATGAAACGATGAAGGATGTGGTTTTGTTTGATGATGATTATGTGAAGCCTCAGGAATTTGAGCCTCTAGAGGAAACAAAGCCTCAAGATGAAGAACAAGAACCCTTTGAAGTTGTGTAAGCTCAAGCGTTAGCTAAGTTCGACTCTTGTTTGATCAACAACAATCTACACTTGCTAAATCAAAAGGGGTCTATCCAAAACTATAACTTTTATCAAGACCAAATCATAAGCATCTTAATGGATGGCCAAAAGGAAAGGGAAGATCAAATACAAGGGTTATTAAAGGAATTCCTATATGAGGAGAAGCCACAAGGGTCATTAGAGGATATAGAAGCGTATAAACCATTGATTTGAGCTCATCAATGGTTCCAATATATAGATCACCAACCGATTCATGTTGGCCATGGACATCACCACCATCACATGAAGCTCGAGCTATTAATAAAGTTCTCATCAAAAGCACATCATTTGAAGACATGTGTTGTTGGTGCAACATGTGAATCATTTCTAAATCTTACCAAGCTTGAAGGCATCTATAACCAAGACCTATATGTGGTGTTGTTTGACACTTACTATAGGCGAAAGCCGCTCTTTGACAAGCGCTTCTCTGAGAGTCAGGCTAAAAACTATAAAACAAGCGCTTCTTAGGAGGCATCCTAAGCTCTCTATCCTTCTTCTTTTTTAGTTTTCATCATATTATTTAGTTTGTTAGTTGTTTCTTTTAGTTTTAGCCTATTTTGCAAGTTAATCATGATATAAGTCATGTTTGTAGTGCTTTCAAGTTTTCAGGAGACAGCAAGGTGTTTAGCTTGCCAAAAAAAATTCAAAAACTGAAACCGTATTTGCAACCTAGCAAAAATGATGAACCACATGGCCATGCAACTGAACATGAACTTGGACAACTTTCCCAAAGTCTTTGCTTTCAATGAAGATAATTAAGATAATGAGGATGAGAAGGATAGGTTGCCATAACCTTCGATTTAGGGAGTGCTCTTTCCTTTTTCATTTTTGTTTTCTTTTTACATTGAGGATAATATATTGTTCATGTTTGGGGTTGGTTTGTTGCTTTATGTTTTGTTTGTGTCAATCAATCATTATAGTTTAATTAGGTTTTAGGTTAGGTTTTTTTTTTTTTTTCTTTTGCATTTGATAGTAATTAGGATAGTAAAGTTATGTCGTTTGAGCACTGTTTAACTTGAATCATAGAAGGCCAATAATAAGACAATGATTGACATTGAATATGGCTTTTAGGGGATAATAATTGTTGTTGGTCTCTCCTTGTTTTTTTCTTATGATTAGTTTGCTATTCTATGATTCTTTCAGCACTCACACCTTGATCACCCACGTATTCTACACTTGGAGAAATTTTATGTTGATTAAGTGATATTTTTTATCTCAAATGAAAGCTAGAACCTATTTGATAGCCACTCAGGTGAAATCCTATGCTACACAATGTTAAGGATATTATTTAGGCAATTTTAGGACCGTTTGAGCCTTTCAAGCCTACAATTGAGATAATTTAATCACTAGTTACCCCGTTGAGCCTTATTATCCATTTTCTTTGTTACTTTCATAATTAGCTTGATCTTTGAATAATTTTATCCTACTTAGTCCCTCACCCATAAGCATGATTAGTTTGTCTAGGAAATTATTTGAAGGTGCTTGGCGTCACAAGAGGATGGGTGGAGTTTTGAGGAACTTATTAAGGGATTACATTTTTCTATTTATCATTCCTAGGTGGAGTTTTGAGTAATGTTATCAATGGATTATGTATTCATGTTTGTTCATTATCAAAAAAAAAAATCAAAACAAAACAAAAGAACAAAACAAAAACAAAACAAAAAAATTACATACATTAAATAAATGCAAATGACAAAGGGAGTATAACATAAGTTTGGAGGTAAATGACGTTCTAATGAGGTCTTGAGACAAATTGTGTGTCTATGGGTGAATTTTGAGCCACATTATATCCTTTATCTCACCTTTTTACCTTAGCCACACATTTCAAGCCGAGTATAGTTCTAAGGATCTTTGATGTTGTGATAGTCTACATTAGTGGAAAGCGGGTTTGAAAAATAAGCTTATGGAGTTCATAAATTTTACAAATCTAGAGATCTTTCATAACAAGCCTGTTGATGTAAACTAATTAGAGTGTAGTTGCATAAGTGCTAGAGGCATCACACATATACACTCAAGGAATTATGAGTATAGTGAAATTGGAATTTAAATTGATTTTTTTACATGATCACAATGGTTAGAGTTTCCTTTGAGTCATAGACTTTATGCAATCTTTGAGGCCAAGTATGATGAAAAATTAAATTGATGTTTGAACTATGTTGTGTGTTAGTGTCAGTCCCCCTTTTTTTCCTCATTCTTTGTTCTTTTTTTGTGTCTTTTGCTCGAGGACTAGCAAAATCTTAAGTTTGGGAGTATTTGATATGTTAGTTTTAGGCTTATTAATTAGATGATTCTCACTTAATATTTTTGTTAGTTTTGAGTAATTTATAAGAATTTGATAGTGTGTTTATGCTCCTTTATAGATTTTGAGGGAAAAAATGTATAATGGCAAAGCGCAGGGCACAACGGCCCAAAAATTGAACAAAATCAGACTCGGGTTGAAATGAAGCCTAGACACCAACTTATGGGTGCCTAGGTGCTCTTGCAGATAAAATTCCATGCAAAAACTTGAGAGCATTAGCACCTAGGGGCCTTAACTTGGGCACCTGGGCTCCATTTCAAGCAAGGAGGCGGAGCAGCATTGTAGCGCCTAGGCTCTACAATCCTGGTACCTAGGTGCCACTTTGAAGCCTGGGCGCTACAATCTTGGTGCCTACATGCCATTGTGATCTCAAATTAATTGAGTCTAAATTTGTTTGAAAATTGCCCTTTCAAACCCTAGCCTATAAATAGAACATTATGAAGGGTTAAATGATAGTTTTTAATGAATAAAAACTACAAACAAGAGGAGAGAACTCACTACTTAGGAGAACAAGAATGGTGCAACTTGGAGACGGAACCCATCTTTGCATCCAAACACAGTTCTTTTTCTTCGCTCATCATGTTTAAGACGTTATTTAGTATTTTTTTTAGTTTCATTAGGAACTAATTTCTTTTTTTCTAGAGCTACGATGCAGCCAGATTATGAATGTTCAGTTTTATTTAATTTGATTCAATTTGATATTTATTCACTATTTATGCTGAGTGTTTAATTTGATCTTAATGCTTGCAAAAGTTTACGTACCTTTTGCATGATTTGTGATTTAGTTTGAGTCTGAAAAGCGATAATTAAATTGGACCATGATTGAATGCCATAAGATTGTCATAAGAGAGAGATATATAACCCAAGTAATAGTTTTTTCCATCATACATTTATAGATGAAAGAAAGTCATGACATGCAGCTTAGGAACAATAATTCATTCTTACATGCATGTAGGGAATGAATCTTGCTTGGTAACATAAACTAGTACAATTCTTATGGAAGCAAAGAGGCAGTATGCTTTCTTAGCGACGGAAGAGTGTCAGGGTCCCACGGAACAATGTGGAAGATGATACCATTTGCATAAAGTAACTAAAGCTTCTATTTTAAGAGGTCTCTTCCTTTCTTTCTCCCATGCATATGTGTGCCCGAGCGCACAAAAAAAAGAACAATGAAACGTACATCATAAGGGAACACACCATGTTGTGAACTGTTGTCGCTCTCAAATAGAGGAAGAATATTTGGATGGAATGGGACAAATAGCCTATAATTTGCTGTTGGTCATTTTTCCTAGTTCCCATTTCTTATGAAAGTTAGAATGGTGAGGCCAAGGAAGACAATTGTCCATGTTTGTTCCTTCATGTTTTTCACCTTGTTATCGTTCAAGTATGCAGAGAGAATTTATTACCATTAAAAAAATGTCTTCATGACCAAGAATGTGCTTGTTTTACTGCTGGTGGAGTTTCTTTATTTTTATTTATTTTTTAGTGAGTGTTAGTTCACCAAAAGTTAATCTAAATGTCATATTGCATTTTGTTTTAAAGGTTTGTCAAAGGCATCTTTCTTATGCTAGGAAACATAGACTTATATTTGTTGATTCAAATTATTTATATTATTGCAGTCAGGGTCGTCTCTTCTTTCGGTTGTGAGATTATCAAAAGAAGAGAAGATTCCTGAAGTGGATGGAACAGTTACTACTCAACCAGTTCTCGAGCATGTTGGAATTTCGACATGGCCTGGTTGGTTGATAGGTAATTAATTTCTCGAAATTCTTAAGATACCAACTTTTTATTTTGGCTGAAAAAATTAGGTACCTATGTTGGTCAATGAAAAAGAAATCTACTGTTCAGTGAAATTTTTCTGCTTCAAATATCCCCATATAGCACGTGAATTTTGGGTCCGCACATCAATTTTTCTTGCTAAAGTAAATTGATGATTCGCCTATTTTGATAAGAATTTTGTGGAGAGTATGTTGGTAATTTCTTTTAATATTTAACTATGAATACTAACGAAAAGTTCCTTATAAATGCATTTTTAACGGAAATTGATTCATAATTGACATATGGTATATAATTAATAGTTAATTTTAGTAACTCTATTATGTCTAATACTAACCTAAAGGTAAAAATTTATTTAACTTAAAAATAAGTTGAAAAATCTTAAGAATTTTTAGAAATTAATAACGTCTCCTTTTCTTGTGTAACTTCATGGGAATGAGCTACTAGAGCATTTGTGCTCTAAATTGTTCAAGGAAAAAAAAAGAAAGAAAGAAAAGAAAACTCCCACTTCTTATGTGACGTGTTATTTTGGCTGAAAATCATCACTTAAGGAGTTTTATTTTTATTTTATAGATTAGAGAGGTGTTGGTGAAATGAATGTTACATTTTGAAAATCAGAAGGCACGTTTTTAGAGAGACTATAGCGAGGGGGAATTTTTTAAAATAATCTTAAATTAAAAGAAATAAGTTTAATCATTTGCAGGTAATATTCCTATTTGAAATTCTTGCTTGCAGCGTTTACGCGTTCCTTTATGTGCATGGGATAAATGCCTCCCTCTTTGGTGAGTGAAAAGGTCTTGTAACTTGTGTTGGCATAGTAGAACTATACATGATTATTGCTTGCCTCATCTCGGAGTTAGTTATGAAAATTTTGGACAATTTTCTGTATAGGATATGTAATGCAAATTCTGTCTGACCCATAAAACGAACCATGAACCATATAACCAAGGAATTCCAGTGTATTTTTTGCTTTATATTACACACAACGATGTATATACATGGAAATTAAAATGATTAAGTTATTTGTGAGAATATAAAAGCCAATGTTGGCCCACCTCACCTCACAACAGTTTAAGCTTTTAGGAGTTCAAGAATATTAAATCTGGCATATGTCCCAATAACTAAGCTTTTGGGAGAATCAACAAATTATTAGGTATTCATAGGTTCTTCAACATATAAATTAATTTCATGAACCTCTGTCGTTGATATTTTATTTTAGCTGTTACATGGGCAGTCGTCTTTACTGAGAACTGAGAACGTTATTGTTTCAGGGAATGGCTGGGCTACAGCATTGCGTTGCTTCTTATATTTATGGCCATCTTTATGGTACTCACGGGATCATTTACCCAAGGAAACCCTGTAGCCAAGGTTAAGGTGGTAGCTGTTAGACATGTATGCCCTAATGGAGTAAAAATGTAATGAGTTTTTGAAGACATTTTTATCAATTAAGAATTCATTTATTATTCATATACCAAATCTTGTCCTCTTTACGTTCATATTTGTTGAATGTATGATAAGCAAACAATAGTCTGAGACTGTCGGTCTAAACCTTTAAGAATTGGGCATATGATGGACAGATTATGCAGAAGACACGATTCTTAAGGTGACGGTCTAAATCATAAGATCCGCAATCGAGGGAATAAAGTTGGGCGCTTTATTCATATAAAGATTGTTATGTTGTCTATATCCCTATTGGGAGATGGTTTGTCTTGACCATCGGAGGTGGACTCCGTGAATAGAAACATTGGCACATTGTCATAGGTGACGATG
>CAMOHE010040405.1:0-19072 GCA_946598075.1 Artocarpus hirsutus | reverse complement strand
TTTTTGTAGATTTTTCTATGACATAAAAATGTGATAAATGGACCTGAGTTAAGAATTGTTCACTGCCTAACTGTTGTTGGCAGATTTTATGTTGAATGTTACATGACTTGTTTTAGATGCCAAATGGAATTTTTATGACTAAAGAAAAATCAAGGTAATGTGCATATATGTTAACTTTGTTCTTGCAAAATTTGGTGCTCTAATTATGTGTGTATGTTAAGTTATTAAATTTTGAATTCTTATAAGTCAGAAATGTAATTGTGTTGATAGTTTTATTTAAATGTTTTAAAGTTAATGAAATATGTTGTAAATGTATGTTTTAAGAAATAAATGTGTATGTGATGTTATATGAAATGGATGTTAAGTTGTGGTGATTAATTCATTGATAATAAATGTTAATTGCCATTTTATGAATGTATGACATGAACACAATGAGAAGTGAGCACATCGAGACTCCAGCGTCGTCACCTGCAAGATAAGGTTAAGTAAGCTTGTTGAGGTAAGTACATTCTCACCTACAACACGATAGATTTTATAAAAAGTATGAGTTTTATGCAAAGTTTGAAACCTATGTTCATGATGGTTTATGATGATTTCTCATGATGAGTTTTCATGAAGTATTATTATGAGGTTTTTGAAGGCATGAAAGTTTATGCATGTTTTGATGATAATGTTTTTCAAAGCATTAAAGTATATGTGTATATATATATGTATCACCTAAATAAGTGTTGCACACCCCAATGTTAAGTTAAGTTATGATATGATGAAATGTTAAGAAGTCATGTTTGGTTTGGGATTAGATACACCTCTCCTCTCATGACGGCACGCCTATGATGATAATGTTATAGTGCAACACTTGGGCCCCTAAGATAAAATGAATAAAGTTTTAATATGGTCAATGTAATGCAAGATATGTTCCCTATGAAAATGTGCCTAGTGCACTATTATTATGATGATAATGATGATGATGATGGTGTTCATAAAATGTTTTAAGTTGTGAGATTTACAAATGTACTTACTAAGCGTTTGCTTATTCAAGTTCACATCATGTTGTAGATAAGGGTAAGAGAACCACGGATTAGGAAGAGGACCAAGACGGGCATGTGAGCTAAGTAAGATGAATTGCAAACGGAAGACACCAAGAAAGAAATAAGTTTTAAAATTTTGGAACTATGTTTATTTTTATGTTTTTATCTTTTAGTTTGTTTATTGTTTCTGTACCTTGAAGATTTGAAACTTGTTAAAAAAATTTAATTTCTAATATTTTTTTTAGAGTTCGGCCTACCGACCTTTATTGGTCGGATTGCCGATCTTATTAATTTTGAAACCCTGTTTGTAGAACCTCAGACGGCCTGCCGAAGGATGACCTTCAGACTGCTGGACAACTTCAGCCTACCGAACTGTGTATGTAGATTTTAAAGATGTTTTTAAAAGTTTATTCAATTTACTTTGATATTGATAAACTATTTAATGTGTGTTTATAATTGAGCAATATAAATTATACATTGATGTATACATATTAAAAAAAAAACGCATGGATCCTGGGTTATGTTTTCAAATTACCTTTTTAATTAAATAGTTTATCTTATAAATAAAAATATTACGAAACGAAAGTAACGACATCTGTGACGTCCGTAGAGGGAGGCATTACACCTTGAACATATCTGTCACGACCCTGATCGTGACTTCCCAAATATTATAAAATACAAAAAAATATAATTAATGAAATTTGGGGACTTTTTCTTGAAACAATTTGAAACTTCAAAGTGAAAATGATTTAACTTCAAAACTAATTCTTCAAATGAGAATAATTCAACATTATCAATTATGCAGAGTTATCTTGGAATATTAAATTCATAACAATTCTTAAGTTTCAATAACAATCACAATAAAACATTTTTTCCTCAAGTTTGGAATTTATTTAATTTATAAACACACGATGATAACTTCAAGCAAATAACACAAGTCGGGCCTTATGCACACACTGTCCCAAAGCAGCCACAATAGCGACTTCACACAGCGTATGAGCTAAAGGCTTTATTTGAAGTTCCTGTAACACATAACTTAATAATATGAGTAATAAACTCAGTAAGTAAAGCTTTTAGCTCACAAAATAATTAATTAAATGTTTAAAGATGCATGAAAGTATTTTTAGTAATATAATATTTATTCAGGTTTTGGCTTTAGTGTGGGCTTTATTATCATTTTTTGGCACAATTATATAAGGGCACTAATCACCACGTGGGAACTAATATCTCAAATAACAAAATAAGGGCACTAGTCACCCAGTAGGAACTAATCTCTGAAATAATAATATATGGGCAGTAATTTTCCTACGGGAAGTAATCCCCCAAATAATGAAATAATGGGTACTAATCACCCCATGCCCTGCAACACCCTAAAATTAATTAAGTATGATTAGTATATAAAATGGTGAATTAGTATGCCATAATGTAATTTGAACTTAATTTAACTATTTTATGATATTTTCAAATTGATGTTGCTTTTAATTATTTTTATTTGCTTTTGATTAATCTTAATTATTTTTATTTGCCATCTTAAATTTTGAAACAAAACAATTTGTTAAATGCCAACTACGCCCCCCTTTTTGCAAAACTACAGATGGCACATGGTTTTCCCTCTCTGGTTTCACTCTCTCCTTTCTCTATTTAATCTCTGTCTCCCTCTCTTTCCCTCACTCTCAGCTCACTTTCTCCCTTGTCTCTCTTTCTCCCCCTTTCATGCTATCACTCTCTCTCTCCTTTCTCTCTCAAATTTTAATTCAAGAACTTTAAGCCCGAGTCTTCCTCTTGCTTGATTGAAGCTAAGGAATGAGGATTCAAGCTTCAAGTCTTCCTCAAAAAGTCCAATTCAAGATTAGTTTTCAAAATTTCAAACTTTTTTCATTTTTTTTTCTATTTTCTTTGTATTTTGAAACTCGAGCTTCCTTGAGCTTAGAAAACCTTAAATCTAAGTTAGCAGAACTCAAATCATCTAGAATCTAGGCTTAGTTTGATGAAAAATGGATTTAAATCAAGTTTTTCTATTTTTCCTCTATTTTATTATTTTTGAATTTAATTGAAATTTTTTTATGTAAATCTTGCCTAAATGCATTTAAAAGTGTTCTATTATAATTTTTTTTATCATCTATGAATGTTTTGTATGCTTAAGAATTGAGAAATAGGTTGGAAAGAAAGATTTGAGCTCAGGGAGGCCGATGCTCAAATTTGGAAGTTTTCAAATTTTTTTAGTTTGGCAAGCTTGATTCATGAGTTCGACAGACTGGCTAGACTCATAGCAGGTTCAGCAGGTCAGACTCAAATGGTAGGCAGGCTGAACTATACAATTTGGCAGGCCAGACCAGGGAGACCGATAGGCCTATCGGGCCTTATAAAAATTTGTTATTTTTCACCCTTTTTTTCTATTTAAAACCGAGATTGAGATTTTAACTTTATAGTATGATTTTACTAACATAATGGCACACTAGCACACCATAAGATAGCTTAGTAGTGTAGAATATCTTAAGCTAGATATTGATGAATTTAGTTTATATTTAAGGCTATTCGTGGTTCCATGGAGCTAACATATAGTGGATCAAGGCTATGGTGTTGAGTTACGGTGCTAGATATTTAGGTAGGACTTCTACCCTTTTTCTTTGGCAAGCATGTTTTTAAACAACTTTGGCCTCAAAAAGAAATCTTTCAAAATATTTTCAATGAATGATTGAAAAAGATTTTTATTAGTTGTTTTCATAAATTGTTGAATGAAATGATATTCATAACAAATTGCATAATAAATGTAAATGAATACACTTGGTAAAATGAGATTTTGATAACTATAGAAATGCATAGATGGGCATGATGCCATACTTAGAGATCGAGTCGTGTAGAGTGCGACCTTTGGGGGTCGTGTAGAGTTCGACCTTTGGGGCAGGTCTTGAAACCCAGTTGGGCCACTATGGTGGTAATAATTATGGTTTGCTCAAGAAAAATAATAAGATATTTTTTGATGAATTGGTTTTGGTAAGGTCAATTTAAGTGGATTTATCTGTTTAATTCTATTTTCTAAATATTTTTCTTGAATGATGAATTTTATATTCAACTTATTTGTTTTCATAGACTAGTCCTACTGAGCCTTTCGCTAACTTTTTATCTGTTTTCAAACCCTTTCTCCCCTAGATGGAATACAGCATAGGACCGACTAGGAGCTACCGATTGGACTCGAAAGCAATAGAAGACTCCGAGTAGGTTATTTGTATTATTTAATTAAGGCATGTATTGTTTTAATTTCCTTTTTCTCACTGAACTGTGGATATAGATTTAATTATTGTCACTACTATGTGTGTGCACTAGTTGTGGGCTCGGTGGGACCCAACACGTATTTTTCTTTCTTTATTTTATTTTCTTTTCCTCTTATCTATTTTGTTAGTTTAATAATCATTTAAAAAGCTTTAAATTAACACATTTTTCGTAAATAATTAAATTCTTTAATTTGTGATTTTAATTATAATTTAACTTAATTAACCTAATTAATTTACCACGTCACCTTCTAGGTCCCAAGTCATGATAGAATGGTATTAGAACCCTAGGTTATGAACCTTGGGAATTGTATACACATAGGTACGACAATAAATACTACTGACAATCCAATTTCGTCTTCAGAATTGAGAGAATGGCACCAAGATGATGCGATTCTAGCAAATGAGGAAAGCATGATGGGGCCAATGCTTGCTGCTTTTGGGCATATGGTAGCACGGCAAGACCGAAGGATTCCAAGGCAAGTCACCAACATGCATACTTTAAGGAGTTTAGACATGCATCTATTACAACCTTCGACAGAAATTGGGACCCACAAGTGACTGAATATTGGTTGGACTCGATGGTGAAGCATTTGGATACTCTTGGTGTGCCAATGGAGTATCGAGTGGAATTTGCAACTTATAAAATTGAAGGTGGCACCAATACTTGGAGGAAGCAAGCTAAACATCTAGAGAACAGTAGGAATATTAGTTGGGACAGGTTCAAGCAGCTACTCTATTACTGTTACTTTCCACAAGGATATAGAGATTAGAAGGCTGCTGAATTTTACAGATTGGAGTAGGGTGATATGTCGGTCCGACAGTATAAGGGAAAGTTTAATGAGTTGGCTAGGTTTTTTTCCATCTGCTATGGCATCGGAGTGTGAGAAGTGTATTACATTTCAAGAAGGGCTTAAGGCTACAATTCGATGACAGGTGGTCGCTCTTCGACTCTAAAATTTTGGTAAGCTTGTGTTGTCAACTATATTTGTGGAAAATGATTATGCGCACTACTACAAGGATTGAGCAAGGATGTCAAGAGGACCATAAAGGAGCTGTAGGAGGAGTACCAACAATAATCCAACTCAAGGAAAGAACAAACAAGGTAGCGTAAATAGTGGAAGTAGCAATTTATCTAGCAGTGAGCGCAACAATCCCTACAGTTTTCATTGCCACTATTACCAGTAGGCAGAACACATCAAGAGGAATTGCTGATCAGGAGTGCTTGTCTAGGATTTCAAACCGAAGAAGGCACCAGTCGTTAGCCTTAGCCTTACACTCTACCTCCTTCTCAACAACTTGTCAATTCACTCCTCAGCAACTACAATACTCAATGTAAGGATATCAGCCGCAGAACTTCTAGCGCAATGCCCCTCAATATCGAGCATCGAGTACAACTAGCATGCAGTTACCTCGACCATAGCAATATTGGTCTTCTAATCCAAGACCTAGCAATGTTGGCAGAGGAAAAGGGAGAGCTCTAGCTCAGGTTCACGCCATGACATTAGAAAGTTTGGATGCCCAAAACCAGCAATGTAGTTGTCGATGGTATGGTTTTATTTTCCCAATCTTTAGCACATGTTTTATTCAATACTGATGCAACTCATTCTCTCATTAAGCTCTTTTGCACATGCCTTAGGATTAGAGATAGAAGAGTTTGATAAGCCCTTGGTTATCTCCTTACCCTTGGGGCAGGTGTGTGTGAATTGTATATGTAAATCTTGTGCAATAATGATTGGATGTGAGACTCTGAAGAGTGATTTTATTGTAATTCCCATGAGCTCATATGATGTAATCCTAGGAATGGACTGGTTGTCTAAGAACAATGCAGTTGTAGACTGTTAACTTAGGAGAGGGACATTAGTGTTTGATAAGGGAATGACGATCACTTACTTGGGTGGTAATGATCGAATTATGAGTAAGTGTCTCATGAAGACATGTCTCGAAGGGCAGAAGAATCTAGCTTGTTATGTCTTCCTCATGAACCTAGAAGGAGAGTCTAGTGCATCGAGAAGAACTGTAGCAATTCCAGTGGTTGATGAATTCAAAGATGTCTTTCCTGATGAGTTATCGGGATTGCCACAGTATCACAACATTGAGTTTGGTATTGAGTTACTTCTGGAAACCGCTTCGACTTCTGTAGCATCGTATCAGATGGCGTCTACAAAAATGAAAGAATTACGAAAGCAACTTCAGGAGCTTACAAACAAAGGGTATATTTGGAATAGTATATCATCATGGGGTGCATCAATTTTGTTTGCTAAGAAGTATGATGGAACCCTTAAGTTATGCATAGACTATCGGTAGCTAAATCAGGTCACTGTGAAGAACAAGTATCTATTGCCCAAGATTGATGAGTTATTCGATCAGTTAGGAGGTTCACGGTACTTCTCGAAGATAGATTTGCATTTCGGATATCACCAACTCAGGATTAAGGAAGAGGACATTCCAAAAACAACTTTTAGGACCTAATATGGACACTTCGAGTTTCTGGTGATGCCATTTGGGTTGACAACTATTCCAGTAGCTTTCATGCACTTGATGAACAGGATATTCATGCATTATCTGGATCAATTTATGATCGTGTTCATTGATAATATTTTGATCTACTCTAAGATTTTGGAAGAGCATGAGTAGCGTCTCATGATAGTGCTTTAGACTCTACGGGAGCACCAACAGTATGCCAAAAAGGAAAAGTGTAAATTTTGGCTAACTAAAGTTAATTTTTTGGGACATATCATCTCTGAGCAAGGCATTACAGTAGATGCTTCCAAGGTAGAAGCCATAGTGGAGTGGGAACGACCAAGAAATGTGGTAGAAATTCATAGTTTCTTTGGACTAGCAGGATACTACAAGAAATTTGTAAAAGCTTTCTCAAAAACAACAGCGTCGTTGGCACGGTTGATTAGGAAGAATGTTAGATTCGAATGGGATGAAGAATGCCAGTTCGCCTTCCAAGAGTTAAGGAATCGGTTGACTACATCTCTAGTGTTGATTATCCGAATAGTGATGAGCTGTATGAAGTTTACACGAATGCCTTAAGATGTAGGCTTGGGTGCGTGTTGATGCAACATGGAAGCGTGGTGGCGTATGGATCAAGACAGCTAAGGCCTTACGAGTGGAACTACCCACACTCATGGCTTAGAGCTTGCAACGGTGATTTATACACTAAAGATCTGGAGATGCTATCTTTACGGGGTGACATTCCAAGTTTTCTCCAACCACAAGAGTTTGAAGTATCTCTTCACTCAAAGGAATTTAACTTGAGGCAGTGAAGGTGGATGGAATTCATGGAAGATTATGATTTCATGCTGCAGTACCATCTTGGGAAAGCAAACGTAGTCATAGATGCACTCAATAGAAAGTCTTTAGGGATTCTCGCTTGCTTGGCTCTTAAAGACTAGAAAACAAATACAATAGTGAGTGAGTACGTGGTATAGTACTATGAAGACTACGACCGAGTTTTGGTGTATCATATGGAGACGACCTCAACTCTTATTTAGATGGTGAAACAGAATCAGTGGCAAGACTAGCACCTATAGGGAATTTGGACGTGAATTCAGAATGGAGAACAATTTTAAGAATGAAGGATACGTGTAGATGGATTGTTGTATTTCAGAGAGTGTTTGGTAGTTCTAACGATCATAGAAGTGATGAAGGTCATAATAAATGAAGCCCACAAACCTCAGTTCGCTATTCATTTGGGGAGCATAAAGATGTATCACGATCTGAAAAGGCAATACTAGTGGAGAGGTATGAAGAAAGACCTTTGAGAGTACATGGCTAAGTGCACAACTTGTCTCCAAGTGAAGGCCGAGCACTAGAAGCCAGCAGGTCAGCTCCAGCCACTTTCTATTCTAGGGTGGAAATGAGAGCACGTCATGATGGACTTTCTCACTGGTTTGCTGAGGATGGAGCAAAAGCATGATGCGATTTGGGTCATGGTCGACAAATCAACGAAATTGACGCATTTCATCCCTTTTAGGTCGACATGTTCAAGGAGATTTCTCAAAGAGTTGTATCAGTAGAATATAGTGAGGTTACACAGAGTTCCTTTATCCATCATATCTGATAGAAACACCCGATTCAATGCCAAGAACTGGAGGAGCTTTTAGGAAGCCTTGGGCATGGACTTGAATTTTAGTACAGCCTTTCATCTTCAGACTGATGGGCAATCTGAGTGAGTCATTCACATTCTTGAGGACATGCTACGTGTGTGTGTCTTGGATTTTGGTGGAAAATGGAAGAAGTATTTGCATCTGGCATAGTTTGCGTACAACAACAGCTATCAAGCAAGCATTGGCATGGCACCATTTAAAGTGTTATATGAACGACCATGTCAGTCACCTGTGTGTTAGGAAGAACTTGAAGATAGGATTGTTCTTAGGCCAAATGAGATCTATGATAGTAATGAAAAGGTTGCCATAATTCGAGATAGGTTAAAAGCAGCTCAAGTAGATAGAAAAGTTATGTGGATAGAAGACACCGACCCTTAGAATTTAAAGTAAGAGATTTCGTTCTCTCAAAATTTTCACTATGCAAGCATATATCACATTTTGGTGTAAGTGGGAAACTTGCACCGAGATACGTTGGGCCATTCGAGATTATTCAATGCATTGGTGTAGTCACCTATCAGCTTGATCTTCATCTTAAGCTCTCTCATGTTCACAACGTATTTCACATGACGACGCTTCAGAAGTGTCCACCTGAGCAGAGCAAGATAGTCTCATTCCATGATGTGCAGATCTAGGAGGACATGACATATGAGGAGGTGCCGATCCAAATTATCGATCGAAAGATGATAAACTTGTGACAGCACGACATACTGTTGGTAAAGGTTGTGTGACAGCATCACAAAGTTGATAAAGCCACTTGGGGGTTAGAATACAAGAGTTGTATCTGCATTTGTTTTGCTTCTGAGTCGATTTGTAATTTCAAGGGCGAAATTTCTTTTAAGGGTAGAGAGCTATAACACCCTAAAATTAATTAAGCATGATTAGTGTATGAAATGGTGAATTAGTATGCCATAATGTAATTTGAACTTAATTTACCTATTTTATGATATTTTCAAATTGATATTGCTTTTAATTATTTTTATTTACTTTTGATTAATCTTAATTATTTTTACTTGTAATCTTGAATTTTGAAATAAAACAATTTATCAAATGCCAACTATACCCCTTTTCCTAGAACCGTGAATGGCATATGGTTTTGCCTCTCTACTTTTACTCTCCTATCTCTCCATTTAATCTCTCTCACCCTCTCTTTCCCTCACTCTCAGCTCACTCTCACCCTCACCCTTGTCTCTCCCTCTCTCTTTCATGCTGTCACACTCTCTCTCCTTTCTTTCTCAAATTTTGATTCAAGAAAGCTCCAAATCTTCCTCATAAATGTGCAATTCAAGGTTAGTTTTCAAAATTTTAAACATTTTCCAATTTTTTTTTGTTTTCTTTGTATTTTGAAACCCAAGCTTCCTTAAGCTTAGAAAACCTTAAATCTAAGTCAATAAAACTCAAATCATCTAGAATCTAGGCTTGATTTGATGAAAAACAGATTTAAATCAAGCTTTTCTATTTCTTCTCTATTTTCCCATTTTTTGATTTAATTGAAATTTTCTATGTAAATCTTGTTTAAATTCATTTAAAAGTGTTCTATTATGTTTTTTCATCATCTATGAATATTTTGTATGCTTGGGATTAAGAAAACAGGTTGGAAATGAAGATTTGAGCTTAAGGAGGGCAAGGCTCAAATCTAGAAGTTTCTGGATTTTTCCAGTTTAGTAGGCCAAACTTCAAGTTTGACAGGCGAGATTCATGAGTTTGGTAGACCGGATTTATATTATTGGCAGTTTAGACTCATAACAAGTTATATAGGCCGGATCCAAATGGTCGACGGTCGAATAGTGTAGTTCGGCAAGTCGGACCATGGAGACTAGTAGGCCGATTGGGCTTTATAAAAATTTGTTGTTTTTCACCCTTTTTCCTATTTAAAACTGAGATTGAGATTTTAACTTTGTAGTATGATTTTATGAACATAAATGGTACACTAGGACACCATGAGATAGCTTAGTAGTGTAGAATATCTTAAGCTAGATATTGATAAACTTACTTTACGTTTACGGTTGTTGTGGTTTCGTGGAGTTAACGTATAGCAGATTGGGACTACGGTGCTAAGTTACAGTGCTAGATATTGAGGTAAGACTTCTACCCATTTTCTTTGGCAGCCGTGTTTTAAACAATTTTAGCCTCAAAAAGAATTCTTTCAAAATATTTTCAACGAATGATTGAATAAGATTTTTATCAGTTGTTTTCACAAATTGTTAAACAAAATGGTGTTCATAATGAACTGCATAATGAATGTAAATGAATACACTCAATAAAATGAAATTTTAATAACTATAGAAATGCATAGATAGGCATGATGCCATACTTTGAGATTGGCTTGTGTAGAGTGCAACTTTGGGGGCAGGTCCTGAAACCCAGTTGGGCCACTACGATGGTGATAATTATGGTTTGCCTAAGAAGGTTAATAAGATATTTTTGGACGAATTGGTTTTGGTAAGGTCAATTTAAGTGGATTTATTTGTTTAATTCTGTTTTCTAAATATTTTTCTTGAATGATGAATTTTATATTCAACTTATTTGTTTTCATAGCCTAGTCATACTGAGCCTTTCGCTTACTTTTCATCTGTTTTTAAACCCTTTCTCCCCTGGGTGGAATACAGCTTAGGACCGATTGGGAGGCTATCGATCAAACTCAAGAGCAATAGAAGACCCTAAGTAGGTTATTTGTATTATTTAATCAAGGCATGTATTGTTTTAATTTCTCTTTTCTTGCTGGACTGTGGTTGTAGATTTAATTATTGTCGTTACTATGTGTGTGTACAAGTTGTGAGCCAAGTGGGACCTAACACGTATTTCTCTTTATTTATTTTATATTATTTTCCTCTTATCTATTTTGTTAGTTTAATAATCATTTAAAAGTTTTAAATTAATACATTTTTCATAAATAATTAAATTCTTTAATTTTTGATTTTAATTAAAATTTGACTTAATTAACCTAATTAATCTACGACGTCACCTCCCGAGTTCCGAGGCGTGACATGTCCTGCGCCATATAAACCACAACACTAAGCCATTTGAAAATGTCATGTATTCAAATATAACTTTCACAGTAATATTATCATGCATTTTGCAAGATAATCATATACATATATTATTTCTTAAATATCCAAAATCATTAGAAATATACAGAGGATAAATCATGCTTCAAACATCCAAAATATTGAAAACATACACAATACCAGTATGTGTTGCAGGTGAGCACTTTACTTACAAATTATCCAAAATAACAAGCGTGAGAAGGTCAGCCTCTTTGCGGGGCAATGGTGTCCTTTAATCCTAATATTATTAATCTACCATTTAGTATTAAAAATCATCATTACAATGATTTTAGGTCTTCACAATCCGAATTATACAATCATATTATGAAATTGCAAAAATATCACTTATACTAAAAATTTTCTAAACTTGGACAGGTTCATCCATTTTTTCACTGGCAGCCATCAATTAATGAATTTTTTAAAATTACCCAAAATTCCAATGGCTCAAAAATTTTTATATAATATTTTTAACATCCATACATGTCACTAGATTTAATTTCATAATTTTTTGATTACTATAAGTACTATTTTTATATATTCAAAGACACCACGCTGTTTCTAGAAAACAATACACAGACAACCAATCTTCCATGAATTTTGAAAATTCACACAAAATTCAAAATATCCTAAAATTTTTTCCAAGTGTTATAAACATCTATAAATATCACTGAATTTAATTTCTGTATAATTGGATCACTATAAGCGATGATTTCATGTTTCATAATTTGAAATACTATTGTTGGAAATATAGCTCGGGCAATGTACAGTAAACGAATTTTATAAAAATGATAAAAGTTCTAATAGCTTTGAAATTTTTATAGGATATAATAGACATCCAAACATACTACTAAATTTAATTTTATTTTATTTGGATAACATTAAGTATTTTTATGGTGTTCTACAAGTCATAAAATCGTAGTATACTACAGGCAGTTGATTTTCTAATTTTTAAACAAAATTTTGGGAATTCATAGAGAATAAAATACAACTCTAATTTAGGCTTATTATAGCTTGTTGGAAAGCTTAGGATGCTAACTTTTTAGATATATTCATAAATCTATAAAATTTGTTTTTAGTAAAACCTAGAATTATAGGAAAACATCACTACTATAGGAGATGTAATTTGAGTTTCTAATTTTTTTTTTTTTTTTACCAAATCATGCTATCATCTTGCATACTCTCAAAACTAATCTCATGCATGTCAACATAAACCATATCTTGAATTAAACAACACACTTTTATTTTGTTCATAATACTCAAAAAGAAAAATAAAGACCATCTATTACAAAACTCAAGAACATGATTTCTTAAAACTCGAACATGTTCATCATACAAGATTAACAACATCTAGCGTAAAGATCAAAATATTTGCTCCATGAAGTATTCTCCATGAACTATTCAAAAATATAAACAAACATTTTAAGTAAAAGTTTTAGATTAAGAAAGCCTACCTCTTTGATGACCAAAACTTGAAAAATTCCAAGTCTTGAGTCCTAGTGGTAGAATTTAGTTTTTGGATAGATTATGACTTGATAGGTATTTAGGCAGTTTTTAAGAGGGAAAGAAATGATTTAGATGGCTGGATTTTTTTTTTTTTGGTGGGGGGGTTGTGCATGTGTTGTGTAAATGAATGAAAGAAAGGACAAAATGGAAACCAATATAGATGGAGACTTTTTGAGTATTGTATGCTAAAAATTCCAAGTCTTGAGTCCTAGAGGTAGAATTTAGTTTTTGGATAGATTATGACTTGAGAGGTATTTAGGCAGTTTTTAAGAGGGAAAGAAATGATTTAGATGGTTGGATTTTTTTTTTCGTTGGGGGTGGGGGGGGGTGCATGTGTTGTGTAAATGAATGAAAGAAAGGACAAAATGGAAACCAATATAGATGGAGACTTTTTGAGTATTGTATGCTAAAAATTCCAAGTCTTGAGTCCTAGAGGTAGAATTTAGTTTTTGGATAGATTATGACTTGAGAGGTATTTAGGCAGTTTTTAAGAGGGAAAGAAATGATTTAGATGGTTGGATTTTTTTTTTCGTTGGGGGTGGGGGGGGGTGCATGTGTTGTGTAAATGAATGAAAGAAAGGACAAAATGGAAACCAATATAGATGGAGACTTTTTGAGTATTGTATGCTGCTATAGGTGTCTTAAGTTGGAGGAGAAAAACACGAAGAATAATGTGTGTGAGAAAGAAAAAGAATGCAGGGAATATACATTTGAAAAAAAAGGCTGTATAATATAGATAACAATAATTGTTTTCCTCACAAAAAAAAATTCCACAAAGGCTACTCTATTTTTATTTTTTTTTTCCCACATAGGCTGCTCCAAATTTGGCTGCCATCCTTGACTTTTCTTTTCTTTTTTTTTTTTTTTGACTCATGGATAATGCAACTCAATTTGGTGCACCAAACCAGCCACCAAAGAAGACTTGGCCAAAAGTATTCTAAGAAAGAAGAAAGGAGATGCATGGAGAAGAAAAGGAAAAGAAGAAAGAAAAAAAAATGTTGAACATTTTATATCATCTATTTGGAGAGAAAGATTGTTTTAAAGAATGCAATATGCACACTCAAAGTGATGTGCGTACAATATATGTGACACGTCTATATATACATACATATATATATATATATATTATTCAAGTTGCCTTTGCTATTTCAAGTGATGATGAGAGAAAAAAAATGACGAACTAGATTAGGGAGAAAAGGAGAAATACGTGAAAGTTGTTGGAAAAATTATGGGTGTTTGAAAAATTTATCCCCAAGTGTCACTAGAAGTGATTTGAACAAATTTACATGAGTGTAGATGATATTTCAAGTACATAATATTTCAAATAATTTATCAAAATAAACAATTTTATGAACATTAATCAAACACTTGCACACCATGCCTTTATAATTGAGGCTCAAACCTTCTCGCGGCAAATTGAAATACTTGCAAAATTTTATTAGCCAATAACAATAATAGCAATGACAATAATAAAGGGCTCATGAAAATTATTCATTTATGTACTTTGTGACAATAAATTATATTTAGAAATTTTGTAGGCATTACAATATCGACAAGGATGATCTTGAACAGAAGCATGGACGTCATCTAAGTTCTGCTTAGAAAATCCATCCTTGTAGAACTTTATTTTATATTCTCTATTTATAGATACAAATCTAAGTGAAGTATATTTACCATTACAATATTGTCATCCACATTTGTTACAAGTGACCATAATGGCAAGAGCTTTTCTTTTCATCGCACTACGACTAGTACTCATACCTGGTAAGCCAACGTCTTGACTAAAGTCACTCGAACGAATCTTCCCATCTATCAACCTTCTCACATCACCAAGGATGCCAAAACGCATAAGAATTTACAACCGAATGATCCTAGTCTTGTATTTCTTCCTAAGAACCTTTTGGGAAATTGATGGAAAATATTTTGTCAGGTATCGATACTTTGGGTCCATGACGAGATGAAAGAAGAGTAAATAGAAAAGAAAAATCAAGACAATAAGTTGTAGAGTCCTAGAAATCCTTCTTCTTTTAAAGAGAGAAAGAAGAAGATCTAAAGAGAAGGAAGAGGATTTGTGATTTAGAGAGATAATGACAAGTTTAGAGAGAGAATGAGCTCCTATGCACAGTAAACATATATGCAGACAATGATTGAATCACTGTAGGTGACACATATAGAGACCACGTGCGAGAGACAATGTGTTTTTTCTTTTTTTTGATCGAACTAATTCAGAATTTGGACTAGGCCCAAATGTTTGAAGCTAAAATGGGTCGGGTTGTTTTGGGCTTTAACACATTTGGAACAAGTTAAACAATTAACATGAAATTCAAAGCCTAAATTGTACAAGTCTTAAGCCCAATTTGAAACCCACTTAAAATAAAATTAACCAAACTAAGCAACAAGCCCGATTTGATAATAATCAAGGGTCCAGTTAAATGTTATCCAAATCGTTCCATAATAACAAAATCCTCTTGTGATTCAAATAATTTACTTTAATCAAAGCCTTATTGAACAATGTATACATTTCTATCTTATTCTTAATATTCAACATCTGTCAATAGATTCGCCATCATTACTACCAATGGTTTTGAACTTGATTAAACTTAAAATTAATATACTTTTCATTTTCCAACATAAATCACATCAACGAGTAAAGATCATTGATGTTACTACTTAAGGACATCTACAATCCTCACAATCCCGCTTATACAACTTTAATTTCCTCATATACAAAACCTCAAGTAATTAAAAGATTTAACATCTAAATATCTAGAATAAAATGCCTTTATGTTTAAGTCCAAAATTATCGCATATGTCTTAAGTATTATAATTTACTTAATGAAACTTCTATTGGTCATTTTCACGTTGCATCTATTTGTAAAGATTATTGATATCACTTAAATACAACACACACAACATAAATTTTCCAATCTTAAAATTCATACATTCTTTGACTTTACAAAATCTCAATAGACCAAAAGATTAAGGGTTATCTCAGTCAAAGTTCAATATCATGGGTTCCTAACTTATATCATGTTCCTAAAGTAAATGGTACCTCCAAGAAAATTTATCGAGACTTAAGTACTCTATCAAGTCTTCACCTAATCACTACATTGGTTTGAGTCAATTATGAAAAATTTGGCATAACTATGCCAAACTTTCAAATCAACAACTCAAGCCTTGTATTTCTTATTATTTCTTACGAAAGAAAAACCATATAGATCTTTTTAACTATACAAATCTCCCTTAAGCAATGTACATATAAATTCCTTGCATATAGTTATCGCACCTACATAATCGTGAAAGTTTCCATTCTAGTGTTTTTGCCATGTCGTGTCATTCTCTTAGACCATATAAATCAACCTAAAGGTTCAATTTGATGATGGCATTGAAAATTCAATATTAAAACCTTATCTAAAACTAATATTTAAAGTGGTGCTACATTTTCTAGGCTAACCAAACTTAGGCTTTGATACCAAAGATTCTGTAACGCCCCTAAGTAGGGTTAACAGTTTTAAATAAATTAAATAAAGATTAGAAAATAAAAATAAAACTTCAAAACAAACTTGCCCAAGACTTAAATGAAACTCTCAAATAAAAAAAATATAAACAACAACATAGTACAGTCTAATGTAGCACCTTTAAGTGAATGATATAAAACTATCATCATCATTTCAACTCTCAATACATCTTAATACAATCATAGAAAGTAACATATAATGCTTACGTTATCAACAAGAACATTCTCAAAAAAACAAGAGATTCTAACTAAATATAGATACATAGCCTCCTTAACTATATCTCTTATTGCCACCTCACACTTTGTGAGCCTTGAAAAGATGAAAATATAGGGGAATGAATGACAACATGTTCAGTAGGGAAAACTATTACTCACCTTTAGGTTTTCATCATTGCCACATTAATACCTATATGAATAGTTAGTTCTCAACATTATTCATCAATATTATCATGTTTATTTTTGGTGGATATCCTATGATTATTTTTACTAAGTTCCAAACATATATAAACATATATACATATTAGTTTTGGATTTAATAATGCTCATCTATATCCACCATATAATAAAGCATCATATCTCTCAACTCAACAAAACCCAAATGGGTGCGCATGACTACTCTACAATCATTCCAAGAGTGTTTGGTGAGGGGACATCAAACCTCGAATCCTCACCAAGTCGATTCTTGCATAATACGTTTTTGGATTTTTAATTTAAGGGAGCGTCATCACCTCCCTTCTATTTTATCTGTTATGTGTTTGTGCCCAAGAACATAATTGCCACTCTCTTCATGTCTTACTGTTGGAAAAGTAGCACGCAGCAAAATTTTTAAAATTTTATACTAGAGTTTTTTCAAAAACACAAGTTTGACACACTATATGCATAAATTACCTAGATTTTACTAACCTTGTAATGCCGAAAAGCTTCCTGCAGTCTATGAAGAGATGTGCATTCTAGAAGGACCTCAATCAACTGGCCTTTTTTGCTATTCCCTATCCACATTTGGTGTGTGTGGGGGCAAACTTGTACAGCTCTTCCATAGGTCACACTCCGTCCGACCAATCGAGGAAACCTAAAACTAAGGTTCGTGATTTGTGAACAATAGCTCTTAGGGAGTTACAGAGACTCATAGTATAGAGTGCTTACTCTTAATTTCTCAGCTGATCTAAATAATTTATAAGCCTCACTCCCTATTTATAGAGGTTGGGCCTAGGAGTTAGTCCTTATCAAATAAGGCCTTAAAAATTTGAATCAGAATCAATGGCTAATAAAATCTGCATCTAAAATGCGTGATCATAAATCATTCGATCGGCAGGTTGTACTGAAAAATCGGCTTGTCAAACTTACTCCATAAGTAGGTTGAATTTGAAGATTGGCCTGTCGAACTTACGATAAATGATCCCTATGAATCTTTTATTTCCCACCCGAGATTCTTGGGATATAGCCTTAGTTTTAATTCAAATAGCCTAATAGATAAGTTATCTAATTAAAACAATCATATCTAGATAATCTCTAGGAAAATAAATATTCCCAATAATTCAGCAAGTTTATCTTGAATTAATTTATTCAAAATTAATCCAATTGATAAACAGATATGAATTATCTGATCTCGATAATTCAACAAGTTTGTCTTGAATTAATTTTTCACAAAATTAATTAAACCAATAAACACACATGAATTATCTAATCCTATCAAATTTCAGCCAATCTAATAATATGACATTAGCCACCAATTTATTGAAAAAGCAAGCCGTATCGTTACAAGATTTATTATCAGCTAGCCAAGGGGATTTGATGGACCTATATAGTTTAAGCTCCTGATAATTATGAAACCCAATATCCTAGATATACATTTATAATAATCAACTCTAACGCTTCTCCATGATGGTTTCACAAAAAACCATCGTAGAATTTGCTTCCAAAACCATCGTGGAATCTTAATTATTCCATGACGGTTTTTCAAAAAACCATTGTGGAATAATTAAGATTCCATGATGGTTTTTCAAAAACCATCGTGGAAGCATCTATTCTACGACAATTTTCTAGGAAATTCCACGACTATTTTCTAGGAAATCGTCATCGAAAATTAATACCAACATCACCCTTTCTACGCCATTTTTCCTATTACACGATGGTAAAAAACCATCATGAAAACTCCATTTTGTACCACGACTGAAGTTTTCACGATGATTTTTTAACCGTCATGAAATTTTTCCATGATGGTTATAAACCGTCGTGAAATTATCAGTTTGTAGTAGTGATAATTCTTGCCCTCATGCTCATTCCTATAGAGAATACAATCATTTTCACAAGTATGAATTTTCTCATAATCTGCTCCTAAAGTGCTCAAAGTCTTCTTAGACTCATACATACTAGTTGGTAATTTATTACCCTCTGGTAGAAGCCTTCCCAAAAATTTCAAAAGCTTTGTGAAACAAGAATTTGACCACCCACCTAACACTTTCAAATTCCATAATCGAACTAAAGCAGACAATTTGGTAAAAATGTTACACCCCTCATACATGGGTGTCTCAGTATCATTCATCATTGGATCAAATAAATCCGGATGGTGCATGAAGTGTTCTTCCAAATCATT